>CM051499.1:346566-377754 GCA_028031935.1 Paedocypris micromegethes | reverse complement strand
TTTTTTTTTTTTTTTTAAGATAAAGTGCTGTATAAATAGATTTGACCTTGAGCTTCAGGTGTTCTGGAGCAGCTGGTGTCTTTAGAGAAGGAGGGTCAGCAGCGAGCAGCGCGTGAGGATGCTGAGAGGTGTCAGGTGCTCCGCATCACCATCCTAACCCTGCGGTCCAGAAGAGAGCGACTCCAGCAGCAGCTGCTCGCCGTCCAGGTGAGGAGACGCTCTTCAGGCTCAGGTGCGTGTCAGGATCACTCGCTCTCTCTGCTTCTGCCGCAGATGCTGAAGGACAAACTCCACCACGGTCTGATGCTAGAGGACGGAGAGGCGGAGCTTCAGAAGAGCTCGCTGGAGGCGTGGCTTCTGCAGCTGAAGGACCTTCGCCGCGGTCATCTCCTGATCGGTGCTTACACACCACTGTTAATTTCCTTGACAAAATATTTTCGTCATCGTCTTCGTCAACGACACTTTTTCCCTGACGAAAAGGAAACGAGAACTATATTAAACCTCCCGCTCAGGGACGAAAACTACAACTACACTTACTGACACTTTCGTCAACTAATAAAACGAAACTAAAATGCCTTTTGTGACGACGTCCAATCATAATGCGAGCTTGTGGAGAAAGGCGGGTGCATTTAAAATATATAGCACTTGTGTTTTCGTTTACTAAATCTATACTGTAATTTAGTCGACTAAAATTAGACTAAAACTAAAACAAATATAAAACGACTAAATGGGGACTAAAACTAAACTGAGTTTTAGTCAAAAGACTACGACTTAAACTAAATAAAAAACCTCTGTCAAGATGAAGACGGTTAGACACGCGGCTCCAGACGGCGAGATCGTCTCAGGCTCCTCTGCTTCTCTCAGGCGGATACGACCTGCAGGAGCGTGAAGACGGGAAGATCCGCCTCCTGAGGTTTCACACGGCCTTCCAGGGCGTCTACCAGGACACCTACACGCTGGAGCTGACGCCCTCGCTGAAGATCTCTCGCCATAACCTGCCCCCGTACTTCCCCCTGGAGAGCCTGACCGCACACGCGCTGCAGAAGGACCTCAAGGCCTGCCTGGAGAGCCTCAGCCGGAGCCTGAACGCGCTGGTGGGCCGGAGGCGGCAGCTCGCCCTGGTCAGGGTGGGTCAGAGGGCGGGGCCACACGGACAGGGGTCGCTCAGGGTCACGCTCTGAAAGATTGTTATCTTTCTTGTGAAGGCTTCATCATAATAGTTTAAGTCAGTCAGGTGTTTAATCTGATGGCCGAGGTGGTGCAGGTCTCTGTCGAAGGCAGTTGTTCAGCAGCTGGATCCAGGAGTAATGCACGAGCCGACGCCGCGTTAGAGTTTAACACGTGTTTATTGTGCCGTTCGATGCATCATAGATAGACGTTGGCATGGTGATATGAATATGACACGTAACAGGTCTCGACTCGGCCTTCAGAGGTCCCAACATGAGGAGAATGAGAATAACATGATTAAACACTAATTATACGTTATTATAGCATAAGTATTATCTTTGGTCAATCATAAATAACATAAGTTCTGAGTTTGAGTTATTTTTAAGGAGCTTTTCACAGTTTTAACTGTCTTAAAGCACACTGTGTAGATCTGTAAAAGAATTATCACTTTTTTTTTCATTTGATTGTCTGGTTGTTGGTGTTAATTACATTTCTATGATTATAACAAAACAGTATTAATGTAAATTATCAAACAACTGCTCAGGATTTCTTAGTTTAAAAGTTTCATGACCTTTGACACAGATTTTAGCTCCAAGCTCGGCCTGTTCTTGCTCTCGATGAGGCGATTACTGGAATTTAGATTTATGTCAGGATCAAAATATCCTGTATGAAATCTTCACCGCACATACGCAGAGAAGAATAAAAGTCAAAACAAATGTATTGAGTTTTATATAAGATTAATATCGTCTTCAGTTATAAGATTTAAGTTATTGAATATTAAATCTATGTAACACGCCCTCTGTGTGGGCAGGAGCTGGTGGGGTGTGTGGAGGTGATGGAGAGTAACCAGCTGTGCAACACCCTGGTGCTGATGTGCAGGAGCGGAGGAGAGAAGCTCACGGCCGTGCTGTGTTCACTGGAGTACAGAGAGCTCGGGCGGAGTCTGCCCACACACGTCACCATCCAGAGCACAGGTGTGTGCGTGCGTGTGTGTGTGTGTGTGCTCACGCTGACACTTCCTGTTCTCCCCCGCAGCTGATGAGCTTCTCCCGGAGTCTGGCGAGTGGAGGAAGAACCGGCTGCTGCTGCTGGAGAGTCCGCTCCACCACGCTCTCCTCACCATGAAGAAGACGGGCAGCATCTCCTGACCTCCTGACCCCTGCGTGATGAGGAGGAGGAGCCTACACCAGCAGGAGGCGGAGCTTCCCAGTGTGACGCGTGTCTGTAGCCGTCACTCGAAGAACAGACAGTTGTTCAGAGGACAGACGCAATAATCACAGGTTTTGTACTTTTTGCTGATTTTTCACGTGTGTTTTCATTACTTTTACTAATAAACTGTAGAGTTCTGGAGGAAGACGTGTGAGGCTTGATGACAGCGATGTGCGTCCGTCACACACACACACACAGTTCTGAACACACTCAGCAAACCTGTCCGACATCTTATTCAACATTTATTAAACACCTTCTGAAAAAAAAACATCAAAGTGAAGAGAGCGCCATCAGGGACCGGGCGTGGCACTCTGCTCCGGCTCTAGGCTCCTCCTCCTCCAGTACTTCTCGTACGCCTCGTCAAACATCTTCTTGCAGCTGATCCGAGCCTTGAGGTGGGAGCAGATGAGGAAGGACCCGCCCATCTTGCGGTGCAGCGAATAGGTCTCCTCTGGGGGCGGAGTCAGCCGCTCCCTCAGCATGACGGGGATCAGGGCGTGGATGCGCTGCGTGGTGCTCTGAGAGCCGAAGTCGAAGGGCCGGTGTGAGGAGAAGGCCTCGCCGAGAACCATCACCGCCTCAACGTGCGCCTCCTCCATCGCCTGCCGGGCCACACCCACCTCAGCCACGCCTCAAAGGGGGCGGGGACCACTCACCTTGGACTCAAACCCGGTCAGAAACCTCATGTGGATGGAGCGCTGGAGCACCGCCCGTCTGTCCCGCTGCGCCGCCGCCTTGATGACCTGCTCCACACACACACACACACACGTTAACCCTTCACACACACACACACACACACACGTTAACCCTTCCACACACACACACGTAAACCTTCACACACACACACACACACACACACGTTAACCCTTCACACACACACCACACACGTTAACCCTTCACACACACACACACACACACACACACACACACGTTAACCCTTCACACACACACACACACACCGTTAACCCTTCACACACACACACACGTTAACCCTTCACACACACACACACACGTTAACCCTTCACCCACACACACACACACACGTTAACCCTTCACACACTGTTGAGTTTATCAATGCATTTAATAACCGTTTTATTAACATTCGCTATCTTTCTGTTTTTCTATAGAGAGTGAAAAAGCATATGTCATCATGAGTTGTTATAGCTCGACCAAAGGTTTACTCCTTAGGTAAAATCCAGGGGTGTAAAGAGTAGCGGACAGCCATACTTGAGTAAAAGTACAGATACTTACTGTAAAATTACTTAATAAAAGTAACAAGTCACCAATTTCAAAAAGAACTCAAGTTCTTTTCAAATTGGATACTTTGCTACTTTAAGTATTAAGAAGTATTTTTATTCGTGCTCGATATAGGCCCAAACAAAAAGAAACGTGAAAACAAACTATTGTTTTCCAAGACAGAAACGGAATTTAACCTCAATGTTTGAAAACTGGTAGAACAAAGTAGATAAAAAGAACAAAAAGTCAGTCTCAATCACTTAAATTTGCAAGTAGATATAAAATAAAGTGATTAATCTGATTAGTAAATTATATATTATAAAGTTATATATTATATAATAACATTTGTAAAACACATGTATACGCCCCTAATTCGCGTTCTTGTGGTTTCTAATTGACAAATAGCCTCCATTACCTTCAGCAGCCTAAAGATGGCGATATTCACCTCGTCCGCACAAGAAATTAACCGCGGTATAAATCGATTCCGGCTTGTCGCGCACAATTACAATGTAACGAGTAACGATAAGTGTCCGCTCAAATGTAGTGGAGTGAAAAGTACTGCTACTCAATCACTAATGCAGTGGAGTAGAGAGTAAAAGTTGCTTGTATTTTTGATACTCAGTGCAAGTACGAAGTAGCCAAAAACATTCTTAAGTAAAGTAACGAAGTACATTTACTCAAGTACCTTACACCCCTGGTAAAATCCTTGTGTAAAATTTATATAAGTTGACTTTTAAACGTACAAAGTGGCACAAAAAGTAAATCCTTAACTTTAAGTTTCCAGATGCTTCCACCAACCCTCAAGCTATGAATGGCCGATGAATGAGACCCCAACACACACACACACACACACACACACGTACCTCGATGTAGGCGTCGGTGAAGCTGGTGTTGAATCCTCTAGTGGCTCCGAAGTCCAGAAGAGCGACCTGAGGGAGAGCAGGACACGTCACAGCCCCGCCCACCGCAGCCCCGCCCACCCGCAGCCGCCGCCTGAGGAACCTTCTGAAGCTGAGGGTCCCAGAAGAAGTTGGACCAGTTGGGATCCGTCTGCATGTAGCGGAACTCGAAGAGCTCTCGCAGACACAGCGTCAGGATCTGCTCGCAGATCTGAGGACGGAGAAGAAACCAGCTATTTACACCCGTATTTACCATCTCGGAAATGCAAAAGTTTCTTTATTTTCCCCACAAATGTAATAAAAAAGCTTTTTAACGCGGAATGAATCAGTCGGAGCTGTAGCTGATACTCACTCAATGACATTATCTGTTTCTGGCTATTTTGGGGTGTGAAATCTTTAAATGCTGCAATATTGACTGTCTTGTTGGAATTGGAGTTCTGGTGTCTAGTAGCATAAACTATCAGAAGCTCAAAATATCTTATTCTAGTTGATTTCTATCATATTCATTTTACACTACTGAACACTAGGATTATCTACATGCCAAACACACTGTAAATAATTACTGCATTTTGTTAATGAGCTTTAGAGACACGACATGAACAAGTACTTGAGAAAAAGTATCCACTCTCCAAAAGAAACTGCAACAATGTTTGGTCCTTTTGTTTTGTAAAATAATAATATATTTTAATAATAATAATAATAAAAATCTAATAATGGTCTGTTTTAATTGGACCAGACAAACATACTTAAGTAAATGTACCGATACGTGCTGTATAAGTTACTCCAAAACAAGAAAAAAAAAGTCACCACTATAAAAAAGACTTGAGTCAAGTAGCAAAGTATCAAGTTTTAAAAGAAATTACTACTGAATTTATGCTAAAAGAAAAAAAATATATATTTAAGGGGTTTTTGTTTTCTGTTACATTTTCTATTTTCTATTTATTTTATAATACAGAAAGAAAATTTAACACCTCCACGTTTCAAAAATGGTAAAACAAAATAAATGAAGAACAAACACTCAAATGTGCCAAAAAAAACCATAAATACAATTTCCAGCTAACTTCCAGTATCTTCAGCATCCTCGTTCATCCAAGAGATTAACCGCGGTAAAAATCGATTATGGTTTGTCGTGCACAATCAAGATGTAACGAGTAACGGTAAGTGTCCATTCAAAAGTAGTGGAGTGAAAAGTACAGATACTCAATCAGAAATGCAGTGGAGTAGAGAGTAAAAGTTGCTTATATTTTTGATACTTTGCACAAGTACGACATAGCCAAAAACGTACTTAAGTAAAGTAACAAAGTACATTTACTCAAGTACTTGTGGTGTGAGTGTGTGGAGGCTCTTCACCTGGTTGCGCAGCTCCTGTGGAAGCTCCTCGGCCTGGTCCAGTGGGAAGCCTGACACCAGCTCGGTGGTGAGGACGTGTCGGCCGCTCAGCTCCTCCACCACGTGTGGCACGTAGAAGAAGGGATGATCCTTCAGCAGCTCCCTGAGGAGCACGAGGAGGCGAGGAACACAGGAACACGACTCCATCACACGCTCAAACTCACCTGAACCTCCTGACACAGTTGGCTTCTCGGACGTAGTCGCACTCCAGGGCCAGTTCTCTGCTCATCACCTCGATCAGATGCTCCGGGAACAAGCCTGAGGAGAGACCTGTGAGCGGGGGGGCGTGGCTGTGGGCGGGGGCGTGGCTGTGGACGAGGGCGTGGTGATGGACGGGAGTGTGGTGGTGGCCGGGGGCGTGGTGGGGGCGTGGTGATAGGCGGAGGCATGGCGGTGGACGGGGGCGTGACTGTGGGCGGGGTGATGGGCGGGTGTGTGGTAGCGGGCGTGGCGATGGACAGGGGCGTGGCGGTGGTGGGGGGTGTGGCGGACACACCTTCGGGGAGCGTGTTGCTGAGCCTGAGGACGGCCATCAGGTTGTTCACGTCGCTCCTGATGCTCGTGGCCACGCCCGGATACTGGGAGGAGCAGGAGCAAGACTCAACCTCTGCCCTCAAACATTCAGCCCGAGCGTCCCACACCTGGATCTTCATGGCGACCTCCCTGCCGTCCTTCAGCCGGGCCAGGTGCACCTGACCGATGGAGGCGGCGGCAAAGGGACGCTCCTCAAAGCTCTCCACCTTCTCCCTCCAGCGCGGCCCCAGCTCCGCCTCCAGCGCCCTCTACAGGAGCGGGACGTTAAGCTCTCGTGGATCTAAGGCATCACCCTGCGTGTACCATCATTTGCTTGGTGGGCATGAAGTCTGCGCTGTGTCGGACCCGGTCGAAGATCTTGGCCAGCTGAGGGTTGATGAAGGCCTCGTCTGGGGAGGAAAGCGTGTGTCGCGTCAGTCTGTAATCGCTCACCCTGTGGAGCGTTCCTCACCCTGGATGCTGAGTGTCTGGCCCAGCTTCAGAGCAGCTCCTCGCACTTTACACAGCGTCCGCACAATCCGCTCCGCGTTGGCCTTCGACACAAACGGGTTGGAGTCCAGCACAGACCTTCTCCGCCCTGAGGGGAAACACGTGAGACGTCCTGAGTGAGCCCCGCCCTGAGAGACACAACCCACCTGACTGAGCCCCGCCCTGAGAGACACCTCGTCCCAGCTGACTGAGCCCCGCCCTGCGGAACACCTCGCCCCACCTAACTGAGCCCCGCCCTGAGGAACCCCTCGCCCCGCCTGACTGAGCCCCGCCCTGAGGAACCTCTCGCCCCGCCTGACTGAGCCACTCCCTGAGGAACCCCTCACCCCACCTGACTGAGCCCCGCCCCTGAGATACCCCACGCCCCACCTGACTGAGCCCCGCCCTGAGGAGCACCTTGCCCCACCAGAGCCCCGCCCTGAGGAACCCCTCGCCCCACCTGACTCCTCCTCGCCCCTCAGGAGGCTCTTCTTCGCCGCTTCAGCGATGGCTCCCAGGCCGAGTCCCACAGCCAGACCTGCCACACCCTCACGTTAGCCCTCGCAGAGAAACGGGCGTGGTCTTCGTCTCACCTCCAAAGCTCACCAGCCGGCCCAAGCGCGTGACGGGCACCCTCTGCTCACGAGAGCTCTCGCTCAGCTGGAACACACACAGGTCAGAAGGTGACACGCCCCAGCTGTGCCCGCTGCTTTACCCGCTGCTTGTGTCTCGGCTCGCGGTCTCGGTGGACGGAGCAGAAGCATCTTCTGAGGTCACGTGATCTCACCCGTCCGGTCAGGAGCCGGGTCAAGCCGCCCAGCAGGAACATTTCTCCTCCTCGGACCTGCTGGGAAGAGGAGAACTCAGTTGTGGATGGTTCTTCTCGTCTACACGTTTCAATCCTCTGGTAACGTTAATTTCATCATCATGATGAAATGATGATGATGTTAATTTCAGAGCAGCATCAATAATGTTCGCGTGTCAGTTTGACCGCGGGGGATTTTTATTATGTGTATGTGTCAAAAACCAAAACGTTCCCCAAGACAGTGTGTGTGTGTGTGTGTGTGTGTGTGTGTGTGTGTGTGTGTGTATTATGTCTCATTGTTGCAAAGAAATAGTATTTGATCTTTCTGACTCTTTGTAGCTTCTATTTTGTCTGAAGGGTCAAATTGACACGAACATTATCATTGTAACACAAACATGTAGCGGGTGTTACAAATATACTGTTGTTGTTTTTGCACCATTTATTTATATTGTATCTTCTTTATTTGCTTTTGCACATTTTGTTACTATACTTTCATTTTCAAGTTTTTGTTATGCACCCTTCATTACTGTTTCTATCTTATACCGCCTCCCTGCTGCTGCTGCTGCTGCTGCAAACAAAGAAATTTCCCCTTGTGGGATAAATTCAGTCATTCATTCATAATATCTCAACGGAAACATTTTTAGTGTAGGTTACACTAAGTCAAGCAGGAGAAGTTTCAAAGTGAAAAAACACTTTTAAGTTGTTTTTTTTTTTTTTACTTTTAACACGGTAAATGTCGGCCACGGGTGTTACAAAGGGTATTTTGCTACTTTTAACACGGTGACCCGATCTTTGTAACGTAAACATGTAGAGTAGTGTTACAAATTTGTCAACCGAATCGTTATATTTTTTTACATGATGATTACACCAAATAAGCCAAGCAGGAGCAGTTTCAAAGTAAAAAAAATACTTTTTAAGTATTTAAAAAATATTTTCAAACTTTGAAAACGGGTCAATTGGAGCCGAACATAATTGCTCAATCGCTGCACCTGAAACCAGGTAACGCCGCTCACGTGACCGCTCAATCTAGATTTGACTTTCATTCTCTCCTGAAGCTGGATTGTCCGTTTAATCCACATTTGTTAACGCTTCTGAACATTTACTCAGGCATGAAACGCGTTTAGAAGATCGAAATGCGGTTCCTCACTGTTTGGTGCAAGAATTAGTCTGAGAGAATCAGTCCGCGATCATCTCCATCGCCGACACTCGAACCGACGAGGAAAAGCGTCCAGACCAGACCAGACGAGCCGAGCCGAACCCAACCGAACCGCCGCGCGCCTGTTCGTCTAATCAAATAAACGCGTCCGGTAAAAGAGCCGCCGCCGGTGAGTGTGTCGCTAAAACCAGCCACGCGGGGGCGCGCGAGAGCCGCCATCAAAACGCGAACATTAAAAAAACATTAGAAAACACGTTGAAATCGTTTGAACTTTTGTCTTAGGGAGGAAAGACCTCAACGGTTTGTTCTAGACGCATTAAAAATGAATGTTAGTGGCATTAATGAGGATTAACGCTGTGATTGGTCCGTCTAGCAGAGCTGAGCGAACGACAGTGATCACTGACCAATCAGATCTCGTTCTTCTTAAAAAGGCATCAAACTCTTTGAATAATAAAAAAAACCGCAAAGTATTTCATTCTTATTTTAATAATGCTATAATTTGCTCATGTAAAGTTTATTTGACTTTGATATGGGTGGGATTATATATTATATTATATCAAATTATTATATCAAACCAGACACACAAAAGCTTGTGAAACCGACCGCTAGATTTCAAAACGGTCGGTTTTGTTGCCATTTCTGATTGGTCAGCAAGCCAACAACTTACTAGCCAATAACTATTTTGATTGGCTAGTAAGTATGTCACTCAACCGTCAGAGGCGGAGGGAAAAACCTCAGCTTATCTCGGGAGTTATAACCTCAACTCGGCAGAGGTGTAAGTGTAGAGTAAATAGATTTTGTTACTGTACTTAAGTATGTTTTTCTGCTACTCAGTACTTGTACTAAGTATAAAATATAAACAACTTTTACTCTCTGTTTCCCGGGTGGATTGCATTCACAATAGCAAGAAGCTTATTCAGGAAATGATAGAAGAAAACATCCTTTCATCAGGTTTGTGAAACACACACACACACACACACACACACTCACACTGGTTTCCTACAATCTTTATTCAGTTGATATCTGATGGTTGGTGGATCATTCCCACGCTCTCATCCAGCTCTTGACTCGGGGGAAAAGCCTCAGAGCGTTGTGTGAGGTGACGTCCTGCACCGTCTCCAGAGACACGCCCTTCACCTGAGCGATGTACTCCGCGCTGATGCTGATGTTGCTCGGCACGTTCCTCACCTGCACACAACCAGAAGCTGCACAAGCACCTCACCTCCTCTAGGGATCTTCCCTGACATTACAATGCTAGTGTAAGCTTATATAATATAATGAAACCTTGTGAATAAAAAGTTTGTTTTCAAATCTCCCGCGTTTAGTGCATGTAAAAGACTCAAGTGCTTTTAAAATTGGATACGCTGCTAATTTTACGCAAGTCTTTTTGAAATTGGTGACCTGTTACATATAATGAAGCGATTTTTACAGTAACTATCCGTACTTGTACTCAAGTATGTTTGTCTCTACCATTTACTCAAACTTTTACTTTTTTACTTTCTACTTTTACTTGGATGCAGGCGTGCTCACCTGCTTCAGCGGGCCCAGCGCGGGGGCGTCCGTCTCCAGACACATGTTCTCCAGAGGCACCAGCTTCACCAGCTTCTGCTTCTCACACACGACAGGAAGTGTGAGCGTCTGACACGTCACCAGCCACGCCCGCTCACCTGATCACTCCGCACGATAGACGGCGGGATGGAGAAGAAGTAGCCGGCTCTCACTCCCTCCATCGCCACCGAGGGCTTCCCGTCAAACGCGTGGAGCAGAGCGTTCTCCACACCTGCGGAGAGAGAGAGAGTGAGAGAGAGTCAGTGAGTAAGTGAGAGAGTGTGAGTGAGTGAGAGAGTGTGAGTGTGAGTGAGTGAGAGAAAGAGAGAGAGAGAGAGTGAGTGAGTGAGAGAGAGTGTGAGTGAGAGAGAGAGTGAGATAGAGTGAGTGAGTGAGAGAGAGAGAGATAGAGAGTGAGTGAGTGAGAGTGTGAGTGAGTGAGTGAGTGAGTGAGTGAGTGTGAGTGAGTGAGAGAGAGAGTGAGAGTCAGAGAGAGTGAGTGAGTGAGAGAGAGAGATAGAGAGTGAGTGAGAGAGTGAGAGTGTGAGTGAGTGAGTAAGAGAGAGTGTGAGTGAGTGAGTGAGTGAGTAAGAGAGAGTGTGAGTGAGTGAGTGAGTAAGAGAGAGTGTGAGTGAGTGATTTAGTGAGTGAGAAGAGAGAGGAGTGTGAGTGAGAGTGTGAGTGGGATGAGTGGTGGAGAGAGAGAGATAGAAGTGAGTGAGTGAGAGTGTGAGATGGTGGTGAGTGATGAGAGTGAGTAGAGAGAGCAGTCATGAGAGTGAGTGAGTGAGTGAGAGAGAGAGATAGAGAGTGAGTGAGAGAGTGAGAGTGTGAGTGAGTGAGTAGAGAGAGTTGAGTGAGTGATGAGGTGAGTAAGAGAGTGAGTGATGAGTGAGACGAGAGAGTGGTGAGTGGAGTGAGTGAGTGTAGAGAGAGAGAGGAGAGGAGATAGAGAGTGAGTGAATGCAGTGTGTGTGTGTGTGTGAGTGAGAGAGAGAGAGAGAGAGAGAGAGAGAGTCCTCCATCACCCTCACCTAGTTCCTTCAGCAGGTGGATGGTGGGTCGTCCAGCAGATCTGGAGTGGACGTTCCTGGAACACATTTCACAGACATTGAAATCAGAAGATCTTCTTGTAAAGCAGGAGTCGGGAACCTGTGACTCACGGGCCGTATGTGGCTCTTCTGGTGGCTCTTCTGGTGGCTGACAAAGCTTTGATACAGTTACCGTATTTACATGAATATAAGCACCCAGTGATTTGTCAGGCACAAAATCAAAATGAAAAAATAATTTTTGGTTTTTGGCTAAATTACGTTAATTTCCCCTTTAAAATGCAATTTTTTCTTTACTTAACAAACGTGACTCGTGACTCGTATCATTTCAATGTTGTTTTACTTAAAATAATAAAACAAGAATATTTGACAGACAGAGAGAGAGAGAGAGAGAGAGAGAGAGGCTTCTGTACGGAATCAGATTTTTCAAATATCACGTAATTTATGCAAATTATTAAAAAAACGAACAAAATTCCAAGCATTTTTGTTGCAGTTTTTCGTTTTTTTTTTTTTTTGTTACTTTCTTTCCTCCCGCTTTTGTATTTCTTGTACTTGATTTATTGGACATACAGTATATTTGTATATGTCTGAGTTTGTTTTAAGTAACTTCAATCTTTTGTAAGCCTATAATGTGTGTCAAAAAAACAATAGTTCTGCATTTCATATGGGTTTTACATAAACATTTACTTCATATTCAAATTTTATGTATCACTTACGCATTATTTTGCAACAACGTGCTGGGAAATTTGTTTTTTCAATCGTCCGGTGTATAAACATAGTGTGCAATAGAAATACAAAAAGAGATAAATAGCAATAAAATACAATAAAAATAAAGTATACATTAATGCAATACAAAAGATAAAAATGCTTGGATACTTGGTTTTAAGTTTTATTTAGTAGTATTTAGTTTTAAGCATTAGGTACGGCTCTTATGGACTTAACCCTTTACTGCGTTCTGCATCAAATTTGATACGCTTTGTTTATTGTCAGATTACAGGGCCTTAAATTAAAATTATTTTTCAAAAAACTTGATCAATTCAAACATACACTTGTAATACAACATTTGATCACCAGGTGGCAGCAATTATCTGTTCCATTGCTTTTCTACAGCAGTGACCACTAGGGGAGCCGCTCCAAATTTAGAAAAATCAATTTTTTCAGATTTTTATAAAAAACTAGTTTTTGAGGTCTAGGGGTCTGGTAGCGGTAGCAGTAAAGGGTTAATCTTTACAAATATGTCGTGTTAAAAAAGTTCGCGAAAGGTTCCGGATCCCTGTGGTAAAGAAAGACTATTAAGAATAATAAAGAATATTCCGGAGCGACTCACAGCGGCAGACCCAAGCGTTTGGCCACCTGCGCCTGGCGGGTCAGCACCACCCTCTGCGCCTCCTTGTCCGCGTCGCTGCGCACCACCCGCGGCAGGAAGTCCAGCCCCACCTGGGTGGAGCCGACGCCCGTCAGTGCCCGTCAGCGAGTCAGGGCGGAGTCACGCTCACCTCGCCGATGCCCACGATGTCGTCTCTGTAGCGCTCCATCAGCGGGAGAGCCGCCTCCACGTCCTGCGGGTCACAGAGAGGTCACCGGGTCAGACGGGCGGGGTCAGGGTGACCCGCGGGGGCGTCGCACCTCAGGAGCCGCTGATCGGGGCCGCGCGGGGTCTTGAACAGGATGAACCCCGAGACACGGCATGATGAAGCCAGGAAACCTGCGGGCGACGTTAACACGGTGAGGGCGGAGCCTGTGGAGGAGGGCGGGGGGAGGGGCAGACACACCTCTCAGACAGACGCATCAGTCGCTCAAACTCCCCCACGTGCTCAGCTACTGCCACAAGAGCCGAGACTCCAGCCTAGAGAGAGAGAGAGAGACAGAGACAAACAGAGAGAGAGACAGAGAGAGAGAGAGACAGACAGAGAGAGAGAGAGAGCGAGAGAGAGAGACAGACAGAGAGAGAGACAGAGAGAGAGAGAGAGAGAGAGAGCGAGAGAGACAGAAAAAGACCAACGAAGTGAGAGAGAGAGCGAGAGAGAGAGACAGAGACAGAGAGACAGACAGAGAGACAGAGACAGACAGAGAGAGAGAGACAGACAGAGAGAGAGAGACAGAGAGAGAGACAGAGAGAGAGACAGAAAAAGACCAACGAAGTGAGAGAGAGAGCGAGAGAGAGAGGGAAAAAGAGACGGAGAAGAGAGAAAGACGGAAGAAGACGGACGAGAGAGAAAGAGAGAACAAAAGAAAAAAATCAGATGGTCATATTTTTCACGTAGAAGATTTGAAACATCCTAGTTCTCATCCACACAGTGAGAACTTACAAACAAGAAACAAGTGAGAAAATAGCAAACATACAGGCGCCCAATCCAACACAATGACGACAAAGAAAGATTCACCTTTTTAGACTCGCTGATGACGTCATCGATGTCCTAACGAAAACAAAACGGACTCGCATCAGTTCGACAGCGAAACAAAAGAATCGTGCACGTATTTCATGCCATTGCGAAATGACAGCAAAAAGGATCCTCACATCGTCGAAGTCCTTTGCAGAAATATGACAATGACAGTCGATGTATCCCGGCATGTTGATCCCAGAGATGAAAAACAACCGTCCACATGGACCAAGACCCGGAAGTGACGACAAAAGCGTGCTCGTAAAACTCTGTAAAGTGCGTGAAAAATTCCTTATTAAAAAGCGCAACAGATATGCAGTGGGTGTCACTGTTTCTCGTTTAGAGTTTTCAAGAACGCTAACAAAAAAACAGTGTTAGACGGTGAAAACTTTTTAGCTCATGAATATGTGAATAGCCGTCCACCAATCAGAACCTTTCGTTTTGTGGTCACGTGTCGTGTCAGTCTCCATAACAGCGTTTGTTATGTCTCTCACTTCCTGGTTTCGCGTTCGCGTGCAGAATGAGGAAGAAAGCGCGCGCGTGAACTGGTCTCAGGTGTGTGATCGTCACGCGCTCGTGTGTGGAAAACATCATGTGACGGAGGAGCGTCAGTTACCGGACAAACATCATGGAGCCTCGCGCGCTTCTTCTCGCGCTTCTTCTCTCTCTTCTCGCCGGCTGTGTGTGTCAGTACCAGCCGACCTGGGACTCGATAGACTCGCGGCCGGTACCGCAGTGGTTCGACCAGTCCAAGCTCGGCATTTTTATTCACTGGGGAGTGTTTTCTGTGCCCAGCTTCGGCAGTGAATGGTTCTGGTAAGTGCGAACGCGCATGCGCCGTGTCTCCTTTCTACTAGCGCAAACACGTTTATGTGGAAAACCTTTTGTGCTTTTAAATGTACTGTATGTATTATTGAACATGTACATGTTAAAAAAAATCTGTCACTCTCGCTTTCTTTCTCTCTTTCTTTTAGTCTCTCTCTCTCTCTCTGTCTGTCTCTCTCTAAGTCCCTCTCTCTCTCTCTCTCTCTCTCTCTGTGTGTGCCTGTGTGTCTCTCTCTCTTTATGTCTCTCTGTCTCTCTCTCTCTGTGCCTGTGTGTCTCTCTCTCTTTATGTCTCTCTCTGTCTCTCTCTCTCTCTCTCTCTCTCTCTCTCTCTCTCTCTCTCTCTCTGTGCCTGTGTGTCTCTCTCTCTTTATGTCTCTCTGTCTCTCTCTCTCTGTGCCTGTGTGTCTCTCTCTCTTTATGTCTCTCTCTGTCTGTCTGTCTCTCTCTCTCTCTCTCTCTCTCTGTGCCTGTGTGTCTCTCTCTCTTTATGTCTCTCTCTGTCTCTCTCTCTGTGCCTGTGTGTCTCTCTTTCATTCTCTCTGTCTCTCCTCCCCTCCCCCGTGCCGTGTGGCGGGTGAACCGGGCAGACGTGTTTGACGAGCTCGTGTGTGTGTGTGTTCAGGTGGTACTGGCAGGGGGTGAAGTACCCGGCGTACGTGTCCTTCATGAAGCAGAACTATCCTCCGGGCTTCACCTACGCTGACTTTGCGCCGCACTTCCGCGCCGAGTTCTTCGACCCCAAAGAGTGGGTGGAGCTCTTCGCCTCGTCCGGCGCCAAATACATCGTCCTGACCACCAAACACCACGAAGGTGAGTGAGAGAGAGCGTGTTCTCCGCGTGAGCCTGGGGAACCCACAGCTCGTGTCGTCTCAGGCTTCACCATGTGGGGCTCGCGCTACTCGTGGAACTGGAACGCGGTGGCGGTGGGGCCCAAGCGGGACCTGGTGGGCGAGCTGAGCCACGCCCTGCGCTCCCACAGCGACCTGCGCCTCGGCCTCTATCACTCGCTCTTCGAGTGGTTCAACCCGCTGTTCCGGGCCGATGCCGACACCCACTTCACCTCCACCGTCTTCCCCGCCTCCAAGACGCTGCCGGAGCTTTACGAGCTGGTCAACACCTACAAGCCCGAGCTGCTGTGGTCTGATGGGGACGGAGACGCCCGCACACCCCTACTGGAACAGCACACGGCTTCCTCGCCTGGCTTTACACAACCAGAGGTGACCACCCCTCTCACCCCCTCTGACCCACCCCCCTCTCACCCCACTCTGACCCACTCTCACACCCCTCTGACCCACTCTGACCCCTCTCACCCCGTGTGACCCCCCTCTCACCCACTCTGGTCCCCTCTCACCCCGTGTGACCACACCCCCTCTCACCCCCTCTGGTCCCCTCTCACCCCGTTGTGACCCCCCTCTCTCACCCCCTCTGACCCACTCTCACCCCCTCTGACCCACTCTGACCCCCTCTCCACCCCGTGTGACCCCCCTCTCACCCACTCTGGTCCCCTCTCACCCCGTGTGACCCCCCTCTCACCCCCTCTAAGATAAAAGTAACGTTGCAAAGAATAAAAATCACTATTAAATGTAATAAAAACAAACATTCCAAAGTACAGGATTAGGTAGTTGAGGACTAAATTATTAGTTCTGTTTAAAAGCACTTTACAACACATTACGAAAATAAGTTTCCTGAAAAGGTAGACGTTTGCTGTGTCTTCTGGTTTGAAACCGCAGTAAACACACACACACACACACACACACACACATTCAGAATTAATAATATTCTTTTTTCAAATAATGGACAATTTTTTTCCCTAGTTCTCATAGCGACTGCACTGGTCTCAAACTAAGAAAAGCACCATAAAAATAAACTTGAACTTCAAAGGTAGTAAAATGTCTGAGTTGAAATCATTTCCGTTGTGTTTCCTCACTCATTCTCCCAGTTTATTTTATATTTTTTAATCTTGACTGGAGTCTGACTCACATCCACTATTCTAGTGCGGGTAATACACAGTCATCACCCCCACTGGACAGTGCTAAATGCCCCAAAATACGACAGACCTAATACAAGTTTGTATGTTACAAATAAAATAAGAATTTTAGAATAGAAATACAATTAAAAACAATGGATGTAAAGATAAAATATGAATAAAAATACAAATAAAAATAATTTCCCAAAAGAAAAATATAATCGAAAAAAGTAGAAGTGAGTAAAATACAAAAAAGTGACTCCAGAACGGTTTAATTGTGCAGCTCTACTACACACACACACACACACACACACACACACACACACACACTGAAGACCATGCGTTATCTTTGCAGCCCCGTCCGTGACACCGTGGTGACCAATGACCGCTGGGGGAAGGACTGCATCTGTGCGCACGGTGGCTATTACACATGCACTGACCGCTACAACCCCGGGCACCTGGTCAAGCACAAGTGGGAGAACTGCCTGTCCATCGACAAGAGGTCGTGGGGTTACAGGAGGGAGGCGGCGCTCAGCGACTACCTGACCATCGAGGAGCTGATCTACGTCAGTGTCATCTGACCCGCTCTGACCTACCCTGACCCCCTGACCTACTCTGACCCCCTCTGGCCCCCTCTCACACCCTATGGACTCCCTCTCACCCCATCTGGTCCCCTCTCACCCCATCTGGTCCCCTCTCACCCCATCTGACCCACTCTGGTCCCCTCTCACCCCCTCTGACCCACTCTCACCCACTTTCGTCCACTCTCACCCCCTCTGGTCCCCTCTCACACCCTCTCACCCCCTCTGACCCACTCTCACCACTTTCGTCCCACTCTCACCCCCTCTGTCCCCTCTCACACCCTCTCACCCACTCGGCCCCTCTCACCCCCTCTACCTCACCCACTCTGGTCCCCTCTCACCCCCTCTGACCCACTCTCACCCACTTTCGTCCACTCTCACCCCTCTGGTCCCCTCTCACACCCTCTCTCACTCCCCCTCTCCCCTCTCACCCCCTCTCACCCCCTCTACCACCCTCTCACACCCCTCTGACCCACTCTCACCCCCTCTGGTCCCCTCTGACCCCCGGGTGCCCGCTGACGCTGTCTGTGCTCAGGCGCTGGTGGAGACGGTGTCCTGCGGTGGGAACCTGCTGCTGAACGTGGGTCCCACACATGACGGTCGCATCGCCCCCGTGTTCGAGGAGCGTCTGCGTCAGATGGGCTCGTGGCTGCGGGTGAACGGCGCGGGCATCTACAACAGCTCTGCCTGGAGGGTTCAGAACGACACGGCCACCCCGGGAGTCTGGTGAGACGCTGCCCAGCCACGCCCGTCTGATGCTCGGCCTCCTGCAGATAGTGTTCATTTCGTTGACTATATATTTTCGTCATCGTCTTTGTCAACGACACTTTTTCCCTGAAGACAACTAAACAAGAACTATATTAAAACTCCCGCTCAGGGACGAAAACTATAACTACATTTATTGACACTTTCGTCAACGAATAAAAACAAAACAGAAATGCCTTTCGTGATGACGTCCAATCATAATCCGAGCTTGTGGCGAAAGGCGGGTGCAAAGGCAAAGAGAACCAATCAGGTGTTTTGTGTATATATTTGTATGTCAATTTGTATATATTTTACATTTCATAGTTAACTTCGTATTCAGATTTCTTAGACATATAGCAACGTTAGTAAACATTTAGAATATATAGCACCTATATTTTTGTTGACTAAGTTTATACTGTAATTTAGTTGACTAATCAGCTGTGGTATTTAGTCGATTAAAATGAGACTAAAACTAAAACAAATTTAGATGACTAAATTGGGACTAAAACTAAACTGAAATTAATAATCTTTGTCAAACTGAACACTGCCCGCAGGTACACGTTTAACGCCGAGGAGAAGGCCATCTACGCATTCTTCTTCTCGTGGCCCAGTGATGGAGGTCTGGTGCTCACGGACCCGGTGGTGTCTGCCTCCAAAACACAGGTGAGCCATCCCAGTCCCTCGTGCCCACGTCTGTGTGGTGCTGATGCCTGTTCCTCACTAGGTGGCGCTGCTGGGCTCCTCGGATCTCTCTTGGGATTCCATCAGTCCCACGGGTCTCCGGGTCCACCTGCCTCAGCTGGGCCCCGGGCAGATGCCCTGCTCCTGGGCCTGGACCGTGAAACTGACCGGTGCAGCTTGACCGATGATGATGGTGATGAAGTTTAATAACGGAGCACATGAAGAAACCCGAGCGCGTGTTCTGTCTGATTCTCAGGGAAACGTTTCTGCCTTTAGACCTTCTGGTCCAAACACATCTACAACAAGCCTTGCATAATCTCATTTAAAACCTTTTTTTTTTATTTCTTTTTTTATTCTGGATGCCTTCTATACGCTACACGTGGTTTTGTAGGTGTGATGATGAATTTGGCTGCTGTTGGGGATTTGTGTGAAATAAAGAGTGATGCTGATGCTGAGTGATGGACTCCTGTCAGTCAGTGTTTGCAGATGCCGACACAGAGGTCGCGACCCTCCATCACGTGACTAGAATGAATGAATGAATGAATGGAAAAACCATTATTTGTCCCGCAGCGAAAAAAATCCATGTCGGAGGCGCAGAAAAGATCCACCTTCGCTCGTTCATCATCTCGTCATCTTAACTTTTTTTCTGTGTTTTTCCGTGAGCGTCTGGCTGAATGACTATTTACACAGTAAGAGTTCAACATTTACACAGAGTAATGCCTCAAAATAAAAGCCAAACAGCGAAAGCGAAGAACAATCCCTTCAAATGTCGTATTTACAAGTTGGTTTTATACAGGGGTGTAAGGTACGTTAGTAAATGTACTTGGTTACTTTACTTAAGTATGTTTTTGGCTGCTTCGTACTTGCACTGAGTATCAGAAATAGAAGCAACTTTAACTCTCTACTCCACTGCATTTCTGATTGAGTAGCAGTACTTTTCACTCCACTACAATTGTAATGCAGAGAAACCGTCCTAATCACTTGAGAAGCGACTCAAACTAAACCTGTAATACTCAGAAGAGGAAGAGTGTGTTTTACTAATGTTATTATATAATATATAACTTTATATAATACATATAATATATATATATTTTTTTTACTAATCAGAATTTTATTTTATATCTACTTGCAAATTTAAATGATTGAGACTGACTTTTTGTTATTTTTATCTTTGTTCTACCATTTCTCAAACATTGAGGTTAAATTCTGTTTCTGTATTAGAAAACAATAGTTTGTTTTCACATTTCTTTTTGTTTTGGGCCTATATTGAGTACGAATAAAATACTTAATACTAGAGTTCTTAAATTGGATACTTTGCTAAGTCTTTTTGAAATGGATGACTTGTTACTTGAAGTAATTTGTAATTTTTACAGTAAGTATCTGTATTGTAATGGAGTAATTTTTACAGTAAGTATCTCTACTTTTACTCAAGTATGGCTGTCCGCTACTCTACAGTCACTGAAGACGGTTCGGCGCTACAGGCTCGTGTGCGCATGCGCGTGAACGGGAGCGCGCGCGTGCACCGGCGCTGTGAATGAAGAGAGTCATGGAAACACATTAGAGCGGCGCGTGCGTTATATAAGTGCGGCTATGAATAAACGTCCCGGCGTGATGCGGCTCGTCCATCTTCCCTCCGGCGGCGGCGGTCACACGTGTGGTGGTCAGCGTCTGTGTTCTGCTACCGGTTCCGCCGTCACGGTCACCTGAGGAGAATCCGCGATCTCACGTGCAGGTCAACGAATCAGCCGCGTATTCCTTCTGCTTGTGGACTAACGGGTGTGTGTGTGTGTGTGTGTGTGTGTGTGTGTGTGTGTGTGTTGAAAGCTTCTCCTCATCGAGACAAAAGCGATGAAGAGCGGCTGTGCTGTGGTCGTCATGGCAACACTCGTCGGTGACGTGTACAGTAGCGCGCGCGTGTGACGTCACACTCGTACAGTACAGCACACACACACACGCACACTGTTTTCCTGTGAGGAGAACATGCGTGTCAGCTGTGGCGTGGACGGTGATGGATGTGACACGCTGAAGGTCGAGTCTCTATTAATACGGTGTCGCCGTCTCAGATCACACGCTGTCCTCACACCAGAACCTCCAGGGAACCGCCAGAACCGCCTCGTCATAGATAGAGTCCTTCACATGCGCCGTGTCTCTGACCTGCTGCAAGTTCTCCACATGCCAGTTGCGTGTTTCTCGGCGTGCAGCAGATTTTGCCGACTTCTTGACATGCAGCGAGTTCTCGACATGCTCTTGACTGTTGGTGAGTTCTCCACATTCAGCGAGTTTTGGACGTGCAGAAAGTTGTGGCGAATTCTCGACATGCAGCAAGTTCTCGACATGCAGCGAATTCTCGACATGCAACAAGTTCTTCGCATGCAGAAAATTGTGGCAAATTCTTGACATGCAGCAAGTTCTCGACATACAACAAATTTTCGACATGCAGCAAATTGTGGCGAGTTTTCGACATGCAGCAAATTCTTAACATGCAAGAAATTTTCGACATGCAGAAAATTGTGGCGAGTTCTCGACATGCAGCAAATTCTCGACATGCAAAAAATTTTCGACATGCAGTGAATTGTGGCAAGTTCTCGACATGCAGCAAATTCTCGACATGCAGCAAATCGTGTCGAGTTCTTGACGTGCAGAAAATTGTGGCAAATTCTCGACATGCAGCAAATGGATTTGTTTTGACTAAATACGTGGACCTGACAGACAAGCCGTGGATCAATGCTTCACTACTGTTTGTACGCTGGAATCCCGTGAGGAGACTGTGGCGCTGCAGGAGCGTCCCTGGCGTGGCCCTTCACTCAGACCTTCTCTGGGCCCCGCTGCTATTTCTGTTCCTGCATGAGCGTCTCTGTGAGGTATTTTCTGCGGGGACTCGCTCGCATCTGGAGCTTTTATAACACGCTCTCACTGAGCAGAACATGGCCGACTGCTGGGACGGATCTCCTGCAGCTTCTGTCCTCCAGGTTTGTGGATGTGTGGGACTCGGCTCTGCTTGAACGTTGAGATGGACCACTGAGGTGCTGGATGTGATCAGACCTTCCAGCATCACACGCGTCTCTCAGGCAGGTGCGCGGCTTTCTAGCGGATGCGCGAAGGTCAGACTGGGCTGGATTCTGCTTCTTCTGGCTTTGTCTGTGATTGTGGCTTGTTGAGTGGGACACTGGTTAGAAATTGACCTTGAGGAGAAGCTCAGTTTGCTGCTCCTGCTTTAACTTCTCAGAGGTGGATGTGAGTAACGCTGTTTCTTCTGTGATGGAGGCTGGATGTCCTACTTAAGAAAAGCGCCGAGGACTGAACCAGAAAACCTGCAGTAACCTCATTAAAACTCTTTATTTTTGGCTGATCTCTAATGTGAATGTGCAGTGTTGGTTCAGCACGCTGTGAAAGTCATCACCTCAGTGTCGTACATTTCAAATGTTTCCCGACTTTGATCTTCACGTTTGAGAGGGAATCACTTCAGTTGGTTTATTATAATGATAAGCGTCTCGTTTTTTTTTTTCTTAAAGTTCGAATAAATTAGTGCCAGATCAAGGAGGAATTTTGAAAACATCTTTTATAATTCTCAAAATTGAAACAGAATTTGTCTTGAGATTTTTAAACTAGCAATAACGGTGTATATTTACAATAATGCTACTTTTTTCTTTTTTTTAAGTATCAGATTGTACAAAGTTTTTTACCATCGTAGTGTTGAGCAATTTTATATATTTAATGAATGGAATTGCAATCTAGTGTGGTAGAGAATGATCTAATTGTAATGAAACCTAATCACGTGATCAGACTTAAATTGATTGTGATCTGTTTTACAGCTGCGTAGAGACCCTGGCGTAGACCCTCGTGATGCGGGCGGAGCACCTTCAGAAGTGGCGTGCTGACGCTCAGGTGAGTGATCAACACTTCTGAGATGCGGAGCTGTCCACTCACTCTTCTTGTTCTTTACGTGCTGCAGGTGACAAACCGGACCAGGCGCCATAACGTGATCGAGACGAAGCCTGTCTGTAAAACCTAGTGCTGCTGAAGAACCATTCCATCCGCTACGGACGTCACACTGTTGGACTAGCTAACAATCCTCAGGACTGTGTTTCGGACCAACCAGCACTTCAAGGATGATGATCGTTCCGACCACATGGGCGATGTAGCCGCTCGGTCAGTGAATCCCCGTCATGGAGGCCACGGAGGAGGCCGAGCCTTCCGACCACGCCATCATCCTTCAAGATGGAGCAAAGCACTCGCCGTCTGAGACGTCTCAGAGAGGTCAGTCCTGGAGGTCAGAGGGCACAGTAGGGCCGCAAGAGGAAAGGGACAATCCACCTGCTGACATGGGCTCACAAGTCCTCGCTTCAGGAAACACTCTCAAATGTCACATTCAGCTCAGGCAGAAGAAATCTACGCAAAGTGCTCCGCCGCCCGAATCTGACGCCAAGACGTCAGACGCTCCTCAGAGAAAGTCAATCAAAGCCGGGAAGTACGTGTGCCAGTACTGCGGGAGGGCGTGTGCCAAGCCCAGCGTCCTGAAGAAGCACATCCGCTCCCACACGGGCGAGCGGCCGTACCCCTGCGTGCCCTGCGGCTTCTCCTTCAAAACAAAGAGCAACCTGTACAAGCACAGGAAGTCCCACACGCACGCCGTCAAAGCGGGGCTGGCTTCCTTCTCTGGACGAGGGGAGAAGCAAGAGATCGTGGGAGAGATGCATTCCGATGCCGGGCAAAGCAGCGAAAGCGATGAAGACGTGCTGGAGGAAGCCACGGAGAGCCAAATCACGGCGTCAGGGAGGAACGAGAAACCATCTCACAAGTCTGAGACTACGTCGCCTGGAAAAGTGTCTCTGTGGCAGTTTCGGGAAAGGTTGCCCCCTGTGGCCAGTGCCCACGTGGACCAAATGATTGAGTTTTCCACCATCAAGCAGCGTCTGGCCCTCAGACTCTCTGAGAAGAAAAGCCACGAGTCTGAGGCGTCTCTTTCCCTGCCCGGCTCATACAGCAAGAGCAGCACCGATTCCGGATACTTCTCTCGCTCTGACAGCGCCGAGCAGCAGCTCCATCCCGCAAACTCAAGTGCCAAGTCATATCAAGAAATCATGTTCGGGAAATGCTACCGGCCGAGTGCGAAGAAATCGATCACGGTGCAGAGCTGCACGACGGACTCCAGCGACTCCACGCCCAGCTTCACCATTAAACCGAGCAGAAGCTTCAGGCCCAGTGATGCCGACAGACAGGGACTCCAGAAAGACCTGGTCACGTCAGGTAAAGCCGAGTCTTTCCAGGAGGACGACCAGCAGCATCTTCTGGAAGCTTCTGACGGCGTGTTCCTGCGGAGCAACTCTCTTCCCTCCTCGACTAGTCTAGATGCGGCACAGGCGCTGAGAAGCACTCACTCCTTCGACGAGCGCATGACAGCGGCCGATGCCTCGTGCCGCGGGGCCGCGGGGATGAGACGACTCCGGAGACAAGCTGCGTTTGAGCACTGCACCAATGAATGCGACTGCCACTCTCCTCTCACCTGCAGCTTAAAGTCAGACTCACTGCTGCTCAGCGGCGACGACTCCAGAATGACGGCAGAGAGCCACCAAGACATGGACCAGTGTGCTTTGTCCCTCTGGCCGGACTCTTCCACAAGGAAGCGCAGGAAAGACAAAGCCGGCACCGACGAGGAAGACCTTCCGACCTCGCACTCATCCAGAAGCTCAGAGACGGCGGTGGAGACGGCCTGCTCTGAAGCTGAAGGACGAGAGAGAAGAAACGTCATTTCCGTGATCCAGCACACTAATTCTCTGATCTCCTCGAGGACATCACCTGATGTTAGATCATGTTCAGCGGAGAGCGAGCTTTGTGGTGGAGGTTGGAGAATTGATGCCGGCTTAAAGTTCCAAAAGCAGTTGTTTTCTCAGACAAGCATCACGGTTCCTGAGATCCGAGTGACGGTGGAGCCGGACAGACCTAAGAAGCTTCTGGATGTCGCGGTGGAGCCGAAGGACAAACATGTGGAAGAGTTTCAGTGGCCACAGAGGAGCCAGACCTTGTCCCAGTTCCCAGTGGAAAAGCTCCCTCCCAAGAAGAAACGCTTGCGATTAGCAGAGATGGAGTGTTCTTCTGGCGAGTCTAGTTTTGAATCGGCTTGTACAAGTCTCTCTAGAAGTCCAAGCCAAGACAGCAACCTGTCTCACGGCTCGGGATTCTCTCAGTCCCAAGAGCGAGACGAAACTCATAACGTCACGTCCCAGACTGAGGAGGCCAGTAAGCCGCTGGAGCTCCTGTCGGTGCCGGGATGTTCTGCAGGTGTTCACCGCGAGATGAGGCGTTCCGCTTCGGAACAAGCGCCACACAAAACAGCCCCTGAAGTGGCTGGACTTCGAAGCAAATCTGTCGACTTGGGCAGTCTTTCTGCGTCTTGGCCTGGAGACATCGCAGAACGACGGAAGGTCTTTTTAATACGTCAGGCGACTCTAAGCGAAAGTGCCACGCCGGACACGTTCTCACCAGGTGAAACGATGATGAAAAGAACCGCATCACACATGCTGTTTTCAGTGGAGGCTGCCATGGAGAAAACGACACTATCCCTGCTTGACAATCCTTTTCATCAGCATAAACCTTTTGTGCAGGGTCCCGAGCAAGCCCCAATCCCTAAAGCCGACGCTCTCCATGATCTGGACCATGTCAGGAGACTGCTTGCCAAAGAGCCAGCAGAGTTCAGGTCTGTTAAACCTTTCGTTAGCTTGAGCGGCCCCCGGAGCGACTGCTCTCCAAGCGTAGCCCGTGTCTTATCAGCCATCGCTCAGCAGGCGTCAGTCGCTCAAGCCAGCTCCGGTGTCCTGGTCCCCGTCCGAATCCAGATGCAGGTCCCATTGTATGGAAACATCACCTACACCAGCATATCTCACATTCTGGAGTCTCAAACTCGCACGGAGCAGGACACACCGGGTCAGAGTCCTGCAGGTGGCGCCGCTCATCCGCCCGCAGAGTCTCCGGCCAAGCTGAAAACCGGTTTCCCTTTGTCACTGACGTCTAAAACCATCTCCACCACAGAGGCTCCGAGTGGCGGAGCAAGCAAGCGGATGCTGTCGCCTGCAAGCAGCCTGGAACTCGTCTCCAAGCAGCAGAAGCGCATCAAAGAAGATAACATTTACGGGCAGATCGTCAAAGAGCTCAGTGCCGTCGGGTTGGGGAATCCAGAAGATGAAAGTCCTCAAACTAGTTTGATACCGGAAGATCCCTCAGATGTGCCCTACCTTCCTGGGGAGGTGGAGATGGATGAGGTGCTTCCTGACAGTTTCACCAATCCCCAGCGATGCCCCCGCTCTGGTCCTGGTGGAGATGCTGTGATGGAGCCAGCTCCTGATGACCCAACGTCACGGCCACGTTCGGCTCCATCCACAGTGCCCTCTGTGAAGGCAGCCGGTGCTTTATTCTTCTCCAAGCTTCCAGGTCTTCACACCTCGGCTCATGTAAGCTGGTGCTTTCTCAGTTGCCCGAAGCCGAACAGCTGGCAGACGTCTGGAGGCTTCTCCGAGTATTCCTCGTGGCTGGTGAAGTCCCAAAACCCAAACCCGCTGGATCTCAGCACAGCCACGGTTCTGGCTCTACTTCGGTCCAAACAGGCCAAGCAAAGCCTGGTTTATTCTGTGGCGAGCATGTGTCAGCCTGGCCTGCTGGTGACCGCCATACCTGAGAAACGCAAGCAAGGCCATGTAAGCTCCAGTGTCTTCACCGGTTCACTTGATTCCAGCGGCTGTCTCATGAGGTCTGATGTGCTGCAGGTGGTTGAGTATAACGAGGAGGATCCTAAACGAGAAGTGAGGCTGAAGGAAACGAGCCAGAAGGGGAAATCTTCTCGAGAAGACGTTTCTTCGGCCACGCGGCAGCAGGAACAGGCTCGTGTGAAGATCTGTGAAGGAGGGTAAGGTTCAAGGGTTCAATGCAGAACACAGTTTCAATAGAGTCACCTCAATTCCAATCACCTCACTTTTACTTTTTCTTTAGATATAAATCCAGTGAGGAGTACGTGTACGTGAGGGGTCGCGGCCGGGGCAAGTACATCTGCGAAGAGTGTGGGATCCGCTGCAAGAAGCCCAGCATGCTGAAGAAACACATACGCACACACACGGACGTCCGACCCTACGTCTGCAAGTGCTGCAACTTCGCCTTCAAAACCAAAGGTCGGTCTGAATCCTGTCCTGCTTCGACAAGCTTTAACATCTCTCCTGCTTTATGTAGGGAATCTCACCAAGCATATGAAATCAAAGGCTCACGTGAAGAAATGCCTGGAGCTCGGCGTGGAGCAGACGGAGGAGGCTGGTGAGTCCCACTTGGTGTTAAGGAGACGTTCAAATTTTTAGCACATGTGCCACGTTGAACAATTTGCAGATTGTCTAGCTTCATCTTTAAAGATCTTGAATTCTCTTTTCTGTCGTCCAGATGAGAACCAAAAGACCCTCAGCGTGGTGGGAACGTCATCCAAGCGGCAGTTCTCCGACGTGGAAGACTCTGATGGTGCTGACGAGGACGGAGAGGAACCTGATGATGATGAGGACGAGGAAGACGACGGAGACTCCACTCCGAAAACCTTGTCTCGGAGCACAAGCCCTCAGCTGGGCGGAGCCATCAGGTCCGGCGGTCTCTCCGAGGCCCTGACCACCCGCCTCACACCCGGAGGTCCTTCCTCTACGTTTGAAGATGATTTGGAGCGGTGGAGCGCCTCAGTAGAGCCGTGCCCGCCTCACCTACTGTCTTCTCGCCGGGACTCACCTGGTCAGCTGTACGTCCAGCCTCCACTGCTCCTGCCGGACACCCTGACCGCGCCCTCTCCCAGAGGAGATTCATCACCCACCCGACAGCCGTCACCATCTCCACTGGGTCATCAGAGATGCCTGCTCAGGGCCGTCTCCCCACGGAGAGCCTCATGCCAGCCCAAGAGCCCCGGCGATCAGAGGAGGAGTGTGAGGGTTCCTTCAGCCACGGCAGGAGACAGAAGATCGGTACGTATGTGCGTTATTACGCTCGTGAGTGTCCAAGCGTCTCAGCTTCTCCAGAGCCTCGCTTCCTGTGACGTCTAACGCTCTGTGTGTCCGGCAGGATCCGGGTGACCAGTCCACTAGCGTCAAGTCGGACATCTTCAGCCATTTGCCTCTGCATTCTCAAGGTCAGGTGCCCACCACTGCTCCCATGATGCCCATCGGTGGGCTGAGGATGCCCTCTACGTGCCCGTCTGCTGCCCCGGCGCCACACGAGGAGACGGCGAGACCACACCCCCCCACTGACCTCGACCTCAGAGACAAGGAGGGTCTTTGTTTCTGTGAACAGGCCATTGCGTCGCTCACACTAACCTCTGGAGAAGCTGCGGGAAGCCCTCAGAACAGCTGAGCCAGACGTCACCATGAGTGTTGGAGATGTCCAGAGTCTGCTTCCTCCCTGTAGTGCGCGAGACAGGAAGTGATGCGTGATGGAAGGTTAAACGCTGTGTGGCTGGCGCAGTAGAAGGCGCACCAGTCGTTGGAGCTTTTGCTTGTTTCAGATGTTCCTGGCCAATGGCGTCGCTCAGGGGGCGTGTCCGTGGCGTGTCGTGGCTTTGTCAAGTTTTGCGGTTGTAACGTGACTTGTTCGGCGAGGCCGGTTGTGCGCCGCACTGCCTCGTGTGGCCGAGCGCGGTATCGCTTCACGTGATTCAGTGATCTCGTCATTAGCGTCGGTGGTCTGCTTGTGCCTTCCGAGGGTCACGGCAGCAGAAGGGCGGGGCCGCGCCCTCGGGGTCGCTCTCTGTGATCGCTCGTAGTTTCCTCGTCTGGCACTTCTGGCGTCCTGCGCTGCTGTAAAGTATTTTTTCTAAGTGTGTTTGACCTCGTCCAGCCTTCAACCTGTAGATCGCCCGCACCTTTAAGAGAGGCAGCGTGACGTCACAATCTGCGTTTATGATATTGTGAAGTGTGTGTCTGTGTAAAGCACTTTCCAGTTACGACTGGACCGAACGAGCCACCGAGGTTATAATGGTACCGCGCTATAAGCGTGTGTGTATGTGTGTGTTTGTGGGAGAGAGAGAGAGCGTCTGTGTGTGTGTGTGTGTGTGTGTGTTTGGTGTTGTGGTGTGTGTTGTGTGTGTAAGAGCACGAGAGAGTAGTGATTAGTGTGGTGTGTGTGTTGGTGTGTTTGTGGTGTGTGTTTGTGTGTGTGAGAAGAGAGAAGTGTGTGTGGTGTGTGGTGTTGTGTGGTGTGGAGGAGGCGTAGGTGTGTGTGTGTGTGTCCTGTGAGAGTGTGCGAGGCGCGAGAGTCTGTGTTGTGTGTGTGTGATGGTGTGTGTGTGTGTGTGTGTGTGTGTTTAAAGTGTTACTTCATCTTACTCGGTTGTTTTTGCTCTCTGGCAGCTGATTTTCAGTTTATTTAAATGTTCTTTTTGTGAAAGAAATTGCATTATAATTATATTATTAAAATGATTCATACAGTAATTAATTGTCCATTTTGTTAATAAAAATGATAAATAAAAATGTTAATAAAACATATACGTAAGTGAAAGTAACACTAATAATTAGAAGAATTTGTGTTTGTGACTTTGTGTGTAAAGATATATCATTTTTATTTGTATACGTATATAGTTTATTCACAAAGACCCAGAACTCTAGCGTAGCCTCTACAAGGATCCAATGACAGCGCTGACCAATCACGTTTAGAAGGCGGGGCTAAAAGTCTTTTTATGGCGCTATAAAAAATAAAATAAGTTTCCTTTGTTCCACTGAAATGCCATCAACGTGATTCTGAATATTGAATCCTTTTATTAAATCACTACATTGCGAGGTACAAAATGCACTTTTTATTTTGTAATAATAAAATAATCTTTTTCGTCACATATCAGACCAAACAGTAAAGTTAGTAAAAGTGTCAATATGTCTATCTGTGTATCTGATATACACACTCATACACATTAAAAATGCCTCGTATACGACCGAACACACACACACTTACCCTACCTCACACACACACACACACACACACACACTTACCCTTCCTCACACACACACACGTGTGGATTATTTTCAGCTGTGGTCTGGTGGCAGCTGCTGCTCACACACTCTTTCTGCTGCGCTCGTCCGCCTGGTAAGTTCTTCTCAGTGCTGCTCCTGCTCGATGTGCTTCAGAGGTGTGTGTGTGTGTGTGTGTGTGTGAGTGTGTGTGTTCTATAACAGAAGAGTGTTTGCTACGCTTTTGCGCTGAATCGGAACACCTCGAGTTCTGGACAAAGACACGGGCAGGAAGTGACCATAAGAAGCGCGTCCTGAAATAGAGCGAGCAGCTGTCACGCGCCCGTGTGTGTGTGTGTGTAGACCTCCAGGAACCCTTCAGAAGCTCCACACTCGCTCCCAGACCAGACCGTGTTCTGCAGGATCCATCGCTCCTCGCTCATATCCCTGTGTGTCACCAGCGATTGGTCAGAATGGAGGGGCGTGTCCAGTCCGCCGGAGAAGGCGTGTCCGAGAAGGATCTGTCCCAGCAGCTGGAGGACATCATCAGCACCTTCCAGCTGGACTCACAGTCCGAGGAGAACCAGGAGGACGAGCCCATGAGCCACGCCGGAGACAAGAAGATGGAGAAGAAGATGCTGAAGGGCCTGGGTGAGTGTCGGCGGAGAGGAAGACGAGGAGCTTCATCATCATCATCATCATCATCACGTCTGCACAGGGAAGGAAGCCACGCAGCTGCTGCAGAGCCTCAACAAGCTGGGAAGTTCTGAGCAGAAGCTGGAGACCCTGATCAAGAAGCACGTGGAGCTGGTGAGCACAGGCCACGCCCCCTGGCCCCGCCCCCTTCTGACACCCGCCCCCTTCACACGCAGATGGAGGAGCATCGCTCGGATCACAAGCAGCTGAAGCTCCTGCAGAAGAAGCTGCTCCAGATGATGAAGGAGAAGGACCAGCTTCAGGCGGAACACAGCCGAGCCGTGCTGGCCAGGAGCAAACTAGAGAGTCTGTGTAGAGAGCTGCAGCGCCACAACAAGAGCCTGAAGGTCCCACACACACACACACTCACACACACACACACACACACACTCTCACACACACCTATACACACACTCACACGCACACACACACACACTCACACACGGTCTCAGCTTCTCGTCCAAACGCAGGAGGAAACACTGCAGCGGTGTCGCGAGGACGATCTGAAGAGGAAGGAGATCACCACACACTTCCAGAACACGCTGACGGACATCCAGCTCCAGATCGAGGAGCACAGCGGCCGCAACAGCAAACTCTGCCAGGAGAACGCAGAGCTGGCCACCAAGCTCAAGGACCTCATCTCCAAATACGACCAGAGAGAAGAGGTGACACACACACACACACACACACACACACACCTGCTAACCCGTCTGTCTCACCCGCAGAACCTGGAGAAGGTCTTCAAGCACCGAGACCTGCAGCAGAAGCTCCTGGAGACCAAACTCACGCAGGCCAACGTCAGGCTGAAGGAGGCAGAGGAGAGACACAAGCTAGAGAAGGAGCATGTGAGGAGAGAGAGAGAGAGAGAGAGAGAGAGAGAGAGAGAGAGAGAGAGAGAGAGAGAG
>CM051499.1:325277-346511 GCA_028031935.1 Paedocypris micromegethes | reverse complement strand
TGTGTGTGTGTGTGTGTGTGTGTGTGTGAGAGAGAGAGCGAGAGAAAAGAGAGAGAAAGATAGAGAGACAGAGAGAGTGAGAGAGAGAGAGATACAGACAGAGAAAGAAAGAGCGATAGAGAGAGACAGAGGAAGAGAGAGAGAGAAAGAGACAGATAGAGAGAGAGAGACGGACGGACGAACAGGGAGAGAGAGAGAGAGAGAGAGAGAGAGAGAGAGAAAGAGAGAGACAGACAGACAGAGAGAGAGAGAGAGAGACAGACAGAGAGAGAGAGAGTGAGAGTGTGTGTGTGTGTGATAGACAGAGTGAGAGAGAGTCAGAAAGAGAGAGAGAGAGAGAGAGAGAAAGAGAGCTGCTGACAGACAGAGAGAATGATATACAGTGTTTTTACTAACAGTAAATGTTTATAATGTATTTGATTTTGATCAGTTACTGAAACAAGCTGCTGAGGCAAAACTTCAGGTGAAGCTTCTGAAGGAACAAGAGACGGACATGAAGACTCAGGTGAGCTGACACACACACACACACACACACACACACTCACACACACATGATGACGCGGTGTGTGTGTGTGTGTGTGTGTGTGTGTCAGCTGGCGCTGTACTCGGAGAAGTTTGATGAGTTCCAGGGCTCGGTGAGCAGGAGCAGTGGTGTGTACGCAGGCTTCAAGCAGGACATGGACAAGGTCAGAGCGCCTCAGCTGGACCAGCAGCTTCACCTGACCTTCACGCGACCTCTCACCTCTGACCTGCAGATGGCGAAGAAGATGAAGAAGCTGGAGAAGGAGGCGCTGAGCTGGAAGAGTCGCTTCCACGGCTGCAACCAGACGCTGCTGGAGATGGCTGCCGACGTGAGTGCCGTCGCTCCACTCAGGCCTGTCAAAGTTAACTAGTTAACGCACGACATTCATTTCAAGTGCTTAATCCAGTTGTTTTTTTTTAACGCCATTAATCACAGTTGCAGTTTTTTCACTTTCGGTTTGGTGAAAATGCAATGAATAAAGCCAGAGAGCCGCGCTAGTGTCACCCAGGTGTGGCTCATTATGATCAGAAACTGCAAATGCGTAACTTGTTTGTCAGATTCAAATCTCTGTTCAACAAGCTGCCAATGTAGATTCATAGGGATTAGATAAAGCTCAGCGTGTCGCCTCGGTTTACCAACACTCGACACGACACAATAAAAGTGCAAATGAAGAAATGAAAAAACAAATAATGGAAAAATATAACATTGTGCTGCAAATTAGTTTGTTCAACTTTGAAAAATAAAACAAAAAAGTCCCATATTTTTTACAACGAGACTTTCGAACGTTATTTATAATAATATTTGATTCCGTTTATTTGCCTTTTGAAAGATGTTTCTAATAAGCTTAAAGCGTAACGTAAACGAGGATAAAAAACAAATGTAAACAAACAAATGTAGCAAAGCTAAACAAACAGATGTAAACAGAGATTAACAAACAAACATAAACACGAAAACAGACTTTCAAACGTTAATTATAATATTTAATTCCATTAGTTTGCCTTTTGAAGGATGTTTTTAATAAGCCTAAAGTAAAACCTAACGTGAACAAGCAAAGATAAACAAAGATGAACAACAAATGTAAACAAACAAACATAAACCAGCAAATCTAAACACACAAATGTAAACAAGGACAAAGCAAACACATGTAAACAAACGTAAACCAGCAAATCTAAACAAACACATGTAAACAAAGACAAAACAAGCAACCATAAACACGCAAATGTATGAGACTTTTGAATGTGATTTGTAGTAAAATTTCATTCAATTGATTTGCCTGTCAAAAGATGTTCCTATTAAGTTTAAAATAATGTAAACAAGGATAAACAACAAATGTAAACAAACAAACATGAACACTCAAATGTACGAGAGTTTTGAATGTGATTTGTAGTAAAATTTAATTTCATTTATTTGCCTTTCAAAGGATGTTTTCATTAAGCTTAAAGCAAATCGTAACGTAAACAAGCAAACGTAAATGAGGACAAACAACAAATGTAAACAAACAAACGTAAACACGTGCAGGTAGCTGGTAGGAATGGAGTGTGACCGCTGACTCGCTCTCACGCAGAAAACGCTGAAGGACAAAGAGTTGGAGCTCTTCACCCTGAAGACGGAGAAGCTGGAGAAGCTCTGCCGAGCGCTGCAGGAGGAAAGGAAGTCGCTCCTCCACAAGTCTCCAGCCACGCAAGAAAATCCCAGAGAAGACGTGGCTCCTGATCACACCCTGAAGGCCGAGAAGACCCGGCTGGAGGAGCTGACCACCTGCTTCAGCATCCGCCGCCACCTGCCACTGGAGGAGCTTCAGGAGGAGGAGGAGGAGCTTCAGGAGGAGCAGGAGGAGCTTCAGGAGCTTCAGGAGGAGGAGGAGGAGCTTCAGGAGGAGCAGGAGGAGCTTCAGGAGGAGCAGGTGTCTGAGGAGCTTCAGGAGGAGCTTCAGAAGCAGCAGCAGGAGCTCAGAGACAGAGACATGGAGACGGTCGACTAGCCTCGGACGCAGAAGACCAAAAAATAAACAAAGTGTGTCCCGCTCTACACACAGCCAGAGAGAGCGTGTGTTCTGTTCTTGTGTTGAGTCCGGTTCTCAGAAGTGTGTGTGTGTGTGTGTGTGTGTGTGTAAAGTGGGTGAGATTGTCACCATGGCGAACCATATCGAAATCGGTGCTCTGCTTTTAACCCATCCAGTGAAGTGTGTGTGTGTGTGTGTGTGTGCGTGCGTGTATTGGTTTTGATATTGAAAAGATGGTCAGATTTCTCATTTACAGACGAACCTTTTTCAGTTTGACACAGCTCCATCACTTCATCCTGCAGCGCTTGTAAACAGAGAGCACGTGCCTGCACTGGAGGCGGGGGGCGTGTTTGGGGGCGTGGCTTCGGTCTAACGGACCCTCTAATCATTAATGATTGGTGACATGTTAACGTCGCGGTCAAAAAAACAAAAAGCGCAACAGTCCCATAACTTGGAAAAACTTTATTTCCGCCCCCAGTTGACGCACTAGCCCCGCCCTGAACGCTCCTGAGGGACTTTTAAACCGTTTTTTTTTTTTGCTTTTCTCCTGCTTTTACGTTGACTGCGACTCTTTCTGCGGTGTGATGCGGGATTTCGAGGCTGTTCTGCGGCTCGCGGGCGGCTTCGGGCCCTTCCAGAAGAGACTGGCGCTGCTCGGGGCTCTGCCGGTGCTCTTCATCGCCTTCCTGCTGGTCGGGGTGGTCTTCCTCGCCTACACGCCGCCCCACTGGTGCCAGACCGGCGCCGTCCGGGCCACGTGCGCGTTCTCGGAGGAGGAGGTTCGGGACTTGACGGTTCCGCGCACGGGAGCGCGCGGCGCGTTCAGCGAGTGCCTGAAGTTCGACGCGGCGTGGAACGGGAGCGCGCTCAGCTGTGACGTCACCGCCGACCGCTCCGCCTTCACCAGCGCCTCGCGCACGCGCCCCTGTGACGAGGGCTGGGTGTTCGCCGAGGACCGGACCACCATTGTGACCGAGGTCAGTTGGACTCTTGATGATGAAGATGATGATGATGATGATGATGATGATGATTAACGTGCGCGCTCCCGCTCCGCCGGAAGTTCTCCCTGCTGTGCGGACGCTCCTGGCTCGTTGACGTCACGCAGGTGTCTCTGGCGCTGGGATACTTCTGCGGAGCGCTGGTCATCGGCTTCCTGTCGGACAGGTGTGACCCCGCTGACCCCTGCGGTGACCCCTGTGCAGTGCTGTCACAAGTAGTCACTTTCCTTACTTCGTAGAGATGCTAGGGTTAAAAAGTACTTCTGTGAAAGTAAAAGTAAAATACCCAATATTCTACTAAAGTAAAAGTAGTGTTAATACTGATAAAACTACAGTATAAGTATAAAAGTAAAAGTAATGCAAAAGTAAAAGTTAGTAAAAGCCACACAGTAACATACAGATACTTACTGTACTGTAAAAATGACTTAACTACAAGTAACAAGCCACCAATTTAAAAAAGACTTGAGTAAAAATATGCAATTTTAAAAGAACTTAAGTTCTAATCAAGTATTCACAAGAAATTAAGTACTTGCACTGAATTTAGGCAAAGAAAAACACCAAGAAATGTGAAAACTAACCATTCATGAGGTTTCGTTTGCTAATACAGAAAAAAGAGCAAAAAGCCAGTCTCAGTCACTCAAATGTGCAAAGTAAAACAAGTAGTAAAATAAAAATCTGAATAGCCAATTATACATAAATTATAAAATTATATATGATATAATAAAATTATACCTTCAAAAACACATTCTTCACTCTTCAGAGTATTCAAGGTCAAGTTTGAGTAGCTTCTCGTGCTATTCGAACAGTTTCTGCATTAAAATGTAGCAAACTACGCATCCATGAAATCCAATGAAAAGTACATCACAAACTCACAGCTACATGTTCCTGATGCAGAATGTACAATTTCAGTGATTAATATATTCAGTCTGCAGACAAACATTAAGCTAAAATATAGTCATGTCACGGTGGTTTTTGCCATGTTAGGCTTGACGAAAATGGCTTTACCTTGACAAAAAATCCCCCCAAGAAATTAACCGCGGTATAAATCGATTCTGGCTTATGGCGGACAGTCATATTTTAAGGAGTAACGGCAAGTGTCCATTAAAATGTAGTGGAGTAAGAAGTAGATACTCAGTTAGAAATGTAGTGGAGTAAAGAGTACAGATCCTCCATTAGAAATGTAGTGAAGTAAAAAGTACAGATACTCAGTTAGAAATGTAGTGGAGTAGAGAGTAAAAGGTTGCTCTTGGTTTTTTTTTTTTTTTTTTTTGATACTCGGTACAAGTACAAAGTAGCAAAAAACATACTTAAGTACAGTAACACAGTCCGTTTACAGGAGTACTTTACAGCTGTGCCTGTGCAGGTTCGGGAGGAAACCCTGCTTCCTGGCTTCGGTGCTGGGACTGGGCGTGTCGGGCGTGGCCCTCGTGCTCGCCCCGCTCTTCCCGCTCCTCCTGGTGTTCCGCTGTCTGCAGGGCTTCTTCGCTAAAGGAGTCCGATGTGTGTCTTACGTGCTGGGTGAGTGTTGTACTACAGTATTTGGTTCAGAATCTTCCTCCTTTAAAATGGGGTGCGTCTTATATGGCGGGTGGCGGGTGTGCAGTGGTGGAGTGTTTGGGGGCGGAGCACAGGAAGGTGGTGTCGGTGGTGGTGCGCTTGCTCTTCTCGCTGGGTCTGGCGCTGCTGCCGGTGCTGGCCTTCTTCATCTCCTCCTGGAGGCTCCTGCAGCTGGTCATCACGCTGCCGCTCTTCCTCTTTCTGCTGTACCGCTGGTGATGCCCGCGCTGGAGCTGGTGCCCGTCACGGGGAGGCTGAGTGTGTGTGTGTGTGTGTGTGTGTGTGTGAGGCAGGGTGGTCCCGGAGTCTCCTCGCTGGCTCCTGTCGCAGAAGAAGACGCGTGAGGCCCTGGAGGTTCTTCGCCATGTGGCCCAGTGTAACGGCAGACCACTCCCTGACCAGCTCCAGCAGGTCCCTGACCTCCTGACCCTGACCCCCTGAACCCTCACGCTCCTGCTGCTGACGTGTGTGTGTGTGTGCGCAGGTGGAGCTGCTGCTAGAACATCAGGAGGACGTGGAACAGCTTTCATTCCAACATCTGTTCAAGACGCCGAAGATGAGGAAACACACCTTTATCTTACTATACGCTTGGTGAGACCTGTCTGTCTCTCTCTCTATCTCTCTCTAGCTCTCCTCTGTCTCTCTCTGTCTCTCTATCTCTCTCTGTCTCTCATCTGTCTTTGTCTCTCTATCTCTTCTGTCTCTCTTCTCTGTCTGTCTATTCTTCTCTGACTCTCTACTTCTATGTCTCTCTGTCTCTCTATCTTTCTGTCTATGTTCTCTCTCTGTAGTCTGTCTCTCGCTATGTATGTATATCTCTCTTCCTCTCTGTCTGTCTCTCTCTCTCTCTCTCTCTCTCCTCTCTTCTCTCTCCCTCCCTTCACTCATCCGTCTGTCTGTCTGTGTGTGTGTGTGTGTGTGTGTGTGTGTGTCAGGTTCACAGGAACAGTGGTCTTCCAGGGGTTAATTCTGCGTCTGGGCCTCTCAGGTAATAATAACCTGCACCTGGACTTCCTGGTGTCGGCGCTGGTGGAGCTGCCGAGCGGTCTGATCTTCTACGCGCTGGTGGACCGGGCGGGGCGACGCCCTCTGATGTCAGCGCTGAGCCTGACCGCCGCCGCCGCGTGTGTGTCCGTGGTCTTCATCTCTGCGGGTGTGTGTGTGTGTGTGTGTGTGTTTGTGACTGACTGTGTGTGTGTGTGTTTGAGACTGACTGTGTGTGTGTGTGTGACTGTGTGTGTGTGTGACTGATGTTTCCCTCAGAACTCTCCTGGCTCAGAAGAACCGTGGCCATCATCGGACGACTGGCCGTCGCCATCGGCAACGAAACCTTGAACTTTGCCAACGCCGAGCTGTTCCCCACGCCCCTGCGGTGCGGACACGCCCTCCTCCTCCTCTGCTCCTCCCCCCGTCTCACTCACACTGTCTCTGTCCCGGCTGCAGGAATCTGGGCGTGTCCGTGTGCTCCTCCGCCAGTGACGTGGGGTCAGTCGCCGCCCCCTTCCTCCTCTACAGACTGTCCCGCGTCTGGCCGGACCTCCCGCTGCTGGTGTACGGTGAGGGCGGGGCGTGGGCGGGGCTCCTGACCTGCCGCTGCTGGTGTACAGTGAGGGCGGGGTGTGGGCGGGGCTACTGACCTCCCTCTGTGCGCAGGGGGCATGTCCATCCTCTACGCCGCTCTGGTCCTGATGCTGCCGGAGATGAAGGGCGTGGCTCTCCCAGAAACCCTGCAGGACGTGGAGAACATGGGGCGGTGGGTGCGGCCCGAGACCCCAGCACAGGCTTCGTCCGGAGCTCCGTCACATCAGGATGTTGAGGAAGAGGAAGGGCGGGGCTCCTCCAACCCGTGAACCCCTCAAGAAAGGAGTGTGTGTGTGTGTGTGTGTGGAAATAAAGTCCGAGTGAATGAAGTGTTTTTGTGCGCATGAGTGAGTGAGAGAGAGAGCGAAAGAGAGTGTGTGCGTGCGTGTGTGTAGAAAGAAAGCGAGTGTATGAAGTACGTGTGAGTAAGAGAGAGAGTGTGTGAGTGTAGAGGCGTGATTGTAAAAGGGGTGTGAGAGATTGTACGTAATCATTTAGAGTAAATGAGTGTGTGTGTGTGTGTGTCCTCCAATCTGACCTTTATTGACCCCTTGGATCATTTTGTGGAAACGTGTTCAGTAAAAAACACCAAATCTGACCAGGAAGTGTTTGTTTGACCTGGCTGAGATCTGATTGGTTAACCTGGTTCCCGTCCGCAGAACCATGTGTGTGTGTGTGTGTGGGTGTTACTGTATGTAGATGTTTCTGATTCATGTGCATAATTCACATCCAGTCACGCGTGATGAATCTTCACTGAGACAAAAGTCTCGTCTGTCTCGAGGTCGCCCTGAAATCACCGGACCCCCAATAAACGCTCGATGAAGCTTCAGTGTTCAAAAAAAAAAAAAGTGTTATTTGTGTGTGTGTTGGTGTGGTCACTTGTGGGGACTTTATTTGGGCTTCACATCTCAGAAGCCTGTGTGAAGGTGGAGGTGAGGTGTTACACTGGAGTATGTGTGTGTGTAGGTCAGAGTGGGTGGTGGGGTGAAGGGGAGGGGCTATTGTGTAGTGTGAGACCCCACTCTACTATAGATGTGTGTGTGTGTGTGTGGATTAATGAGGCCAGTCTTTGTTGTCTGAGTGAATAACTGGTGGTGATGCTCTGGCTGAGCGTCAGAGATGAAGGAGCGAGCTGAGGAAGACTCCGGTGACGATGGGAGGAAGATGCTGGAGCGGCGGATCCAGCAGTGGAACTCTCGCGCTCTCGCTCTGTTCACGATCTCTCGGCCGGACCAGGTACCGCATCTTCTGTCTGTGTTCTGCGCGATTAATTATACAGTCATTAACCTATAAGTGTAAAAAAATGTATTTTTATAAAACTATAAAAATAATATTGAAGTTTTGTTTACATACAGTACATGAAATTTTGAGAATTTTTTTGAGCTGTATATGTACAGTAGGTCGAATTTCGAGAAATTAATTTTTGAAGTTCTATACAAGGCATTAAATATTGAAAATAAAAATTCTAAATGAATATAAATCTTAATTAATTTCGTTCATACATTCATCAATTTCAAATTGAATTAATTACTTGAAAATGTTTCTTTTAATTAATTTCAAGTCTTCAACCTGTTAAAAGTAACAACTGCTACTGGTCTTTGTCGTAGTCATAGTGATAATCATAGCCATATTTTTAACACCAACTACTAATGAATAAAAAGCAACAATTCTCTTACATATTCACTCGTGCGCTTTGAGACAGTTAGAACTGAAAAGCGCCTTACAAATGCTCAGAACTTGAACTATTGACAATCTCACTCACTTTTTCGAATATAATTTAGTACATGTGTGTCAAGTTTCAAGAGATTTCACTTATAATAATGTTGAAGTTCTATAGGTACAGTACATGAAATAATGAACACTCATCATTCACACATTAATAACAGCGTTGTCATACTCGTGTCTACTTTTAGGTGTGCCAGAACCAGATAACCATACTGGAGTAAAAGTACTTAAAAAATTACTCCGCTATAGTAGCAGTTGTTGTTTTTTTAAGTAGAAAAGTATCCAGTTTTAAAAGAACTTAAGTATTTTACTTGCACTGCATTGTGTCTCACGGCAAGAAATGTGAAAAACAAACTCTTTATTCACAAGATTCGTATAGCTTCACTTGACAAAATTTTACTTAAAACGAACATTAAAGACACTCGCCTCAATTTTTCCCCTCAAATTTGACGATGAATTTTTAAAAGCACTTATTTTTAAAAGCCCAAACAACTAACCGAGGTATAAATTGATGCCAGTAAAGATACCGATACTCGATCAGAAATGTAGTGGAGTAAAGATACAGAAACTCGATCAGAAATGTAGTGGAGTAAAGATACAGAAACTCGATCCGAAATGTAGTGGAGTAAAGATACAGAAACTCGATCAGAAATGTAGTGGAGTAAAGATACAGAAACTCGATCAGAAATGTTGTGGAGTAAAGATACAGAAACTCGATCAGAAATGTAGTGGAGTAAAGATACAGATACTCCATCAGAAATGTAGTGGAGTAAAGATACAGATACTCCATCAGAAATGTAGTGGAGTAGAGAGTAAAAGTTGCTTCTATTGTTGATAATCGGTGCAAGTACAAAGTAGCAAAAACATTTAAGTAAAGTAACAAGTCCATGTACTCAAGTACTTTACACCTGTGGTCAGGACTCGGTGTTTCACGGGGTGATTCGCTTCCACCTGGAGGGCGAGAGCTGTGCCACCCGCTGCCTGTGTGTCTCCAGCACGTGTTCGGCCCGTGACGCCACCCAGATGCTCCTGCAGAAGCTCCAGCCTGAGGAACCCAGAGCGTGGTGCATGTACGAGCTGCTCCACCAGCGGGGTGAGGAGACGCCCTCTGTTAACATATTACATCATACGCTTAGGTTACGTTTGTAGTGTGTGTCGTGTTATTATGTTAGAGTATGCATGTGTGTTGTTTTTTTCCGTATAGATGTGTTTGATTTGTTCCTCTAGAGCACATGTGTCAAACCCGCTATGTGGCCCGACATGTGGCCCGCTAGAGTGCTTAAAAAAAGTGTCCAAAAAAAATGAATACCAAAAAATTAATTAAGAGCGTGCATCAACCAAAAACAACATTTCCCACAATGCCTTTAGACTACAGTAGCCGCGGCAGTGTTTCCACAGTTTGATGTTATTTTTCTTCATTCACTTGGACAGTTTGATCCTTCATTAATGGAGTTATGTGTGTTTTCATTAGTTGACAAAATGTAAAAAGATGTGTTAGAGCAACAAGCAAACATAGGTATCTGAGGCAACTGTCACTTGAACAGGTTATAATAAGTAATGAGTTGTTTAACATTAAGGAGTAGTTACATTTATTTCACATTACATTTGATTACATGTAGTCACATTTATAAGTCACATCCGGCCCTTTGAGGACAGACATTATGCTGACGTGGTCCTCTGTGAAAATGAGTTTGACACCCCTGATCTGCTCTATATAGTCTGTCTGCTGTTTCCCAAATAAAGGTGAATAAAGGCTTTTCATTCATTTATTTATTCATTCCTTCTGTCTATCATTGTGAAGAAAGGAAAATGGCTCCGTCAGAAAAGCCTCTGCTGGTTCAGCTCAGCTGGAGAAAAACACACAGCGAGGGAAGATTCGTGCTGAGGACGGACAGGAGCGTCACTTCACAGGTGTGTGTGTGTGTGTGTGTGTGTGTGTGTGTGTGTGTGTGTGTGTGTGTGCATTTGATTTACACTGTGTGTTGTTGTTGTTGTTGTTAAGGCGGGTGGTTTGGAAGGAGCGAGACTGTTGGAGAACCTTAAGAAGCCTCTGTCCAGGAGAGAGACGGCTGAAGAGCAGCAGAGCAGACCAGTTCCCAGGTGGTGATATCTCAGAGTGACTGACCTGACCAGAGCTTCACCTTCAGAACCAACCAACCACCTGTCCAGAGCTTTAATCCTCCTGTTGTGTTCGTTTCAGAGGAGCAGCAATGATGGTCACGGGTCAATTTGACCCCGGGGGACTTTTATTATGTATATAAGTGTCAGAAACCAAAAAGTTCCCCAAAAAAGTGTGTGTGTGTGTGTGTGTGTGTGTGTGTGTGTGTGTGTGTGTATTATGTCTCATTGTTGCAAAGACTCAAATAGTATTTGATCTTTCTGACTCTTTGTAGCTTCTATTTTGTTTGAAGGGTTTAATTGACCCGAACATTATAATTGTAACACAAACATGTAGCGGACGTTACAAATATGTCAACTGAAACATTTTTTGTTTATATGTAAAAAGTGAAGTTTTTTTAACCTTTTAACACATAAACTTCCAACATAAACATGTAGCGTGGTGATACAAATATGTCAACTAAATCATTCTTTCTTGATAATTACACCAAATAAGCCAAGCTGGAGAAGTTTCAAAGTGTACTTGGAAAAACTTTTAAGTATTTAAAAAACGTTTTTAAACTTTGAAAACGGACCCGAACATAACAAAAACGATTAGTGGGTTCATCGTTTTCAGATGCAAAAGCTGCAATGGAAATGAAAGTGTTTTCTGAAACACTTGTATACAATGTTGATACAATGCACAATGTTGAAATGCCTGTGTGTTTTTCTTTAAAAAAATGTGTGTGTTTGTCGTTGTGTTAATGCTGATTGGCTGTTTGTTGTGTCTAAGGCGTGGCGGGGCGGGGCGTCTCCCTCTCAGCATCTCACTGGCTGTAGCAGGTACTCACCCTCTCATTCTCTCTCTCTCACTCACTCTCTCATTCACTCACTCACTCACTTTCTCACTCTCTCACTCACTCACTATCTCACTCACTCTCTCACTCACTCTCCACCAGGGTGGAGACACCGTCGCTTGGAGGAGTGTCATTTCACCAGGACGGTGTCGACGTTGTTCGAACCGTTTTAGCATCTTTGCGTTGGTCTCGGACTAAGAAAAGCGCTATACAAATGAACTTGAACTTGAACTCTCATTCACTCACTCACTCTCACTCTGTTACAGACCTGGACGCTTTCCTGTGCGGCGTCATCAGTCACGTCAGCAGCGTCACCGCCCACTTCCCGCTCTCGCCCGCGTACGCGCTTTACCTGGCCGCGCGCTGCCTGAGCGACCAATCACAGCGCAGCAGCATCCCGCCGATGTTCCAGCAGGTCTCGCAGCTGATCCACGGCGTCATTAACGTGGGTCTATCTCCTTATTCACAGCAGTGCTGAAGATGCTATTAACATGTTCAAAGTAGCGATAGTTTTCTTAACTAATTGATCGCACTGACCAAATTAACGGCAATTAATCGCAATTAAATCACTAAAGCTTGTAATATTGGATATTGAGGTGTACCAGGTAAATCAATGTAAACGTAACACTAAATAAACACTTAAAGGCTTCAATATGATATAATGTCATTTTAGTTTAATTTGCACTATATTTAAGATTTAGCACACAAAAAAAGTAAATTTTGGTCTTGCATATAAATGTTATACATCAATTGAAAGTTTGAAGTACCCATTAACCCACCTTAAAAATAATTGACGCGATTAAGCATTAATCACATGCGTTAACGCGTTAACTTTGACAGCCCTAATATAACCATATTTGAAAAGTTTGGATAAAGTGCTATGGAAGAGTGTGAGAGGATAGGACGTGTCGTGCAGGAGCAGAGGAACGTGGCGGCGCCGCTGGTCTTCTGGATGGCGAACTCCTCAGAGCTGCTGAGCTTCATCCAGCGGGACCGAGACCTCTCCTCCATCACCTCGCAAGCTCAGCGCGGCCTGGCTCCACTCGTGCACCGGGCCTTCAGGTACCCGCCCCGCCACTCCCACACATCCAGGACGCGTTCGGTGTCCAACCGTCGTGTTTCCTCAGGTTCCTGACGCATCGTCTCCAGGACGACCTGCGGATGCACCTACCCGCCTTCAGTGCCGAAGCTGCTCAGCCGTCAGAAACCAGTAAGCTGGGTGTGGTCTGGTCTGGACTGGGGTGACCTGCTGGCTCTGTTGTGTCACCACCAGTGGGCGCTGTGAGCGGTCTGCAGAAGATCATGGGTCTCCTCAGGAGATGTGGACTCAACCCGGCTCTGAGCATCCAGATCTTCTCCCAGCTCTTTCACTTCATGGGCTCGTGGCTCCTGAACCAGCTGACAGGGGCTGCCCCGGGGTCCGGGCTGTGCTCGCCGGACGGGGGTCGAACCCTCCTGAGGCGTCTGAGGCTCGTGGAGGCCTGGGCGGAGCGACAGGGTCTGGAACTCGCCGTCGACTGTCACCTGAGCCGCGTGGTGCAGGTAACCGGTGTCTGAGCCGCTCAGAAGAGCAAGAGAAGAAGGTTCCTCCTGCTGTTCCTCAGGCCGCGATGCTGCTGACCACCAGCAGGGTCACCCCACCGGACGCCCGCACGCTTCAGTCCGCCTGCTACAAGCTGAACTCTGCCCAGCTGAGGGCGCTCATGAGCAGAGACCAGCCGCACCAGCCAGGCTTCCCCCCGGTACGTGTCCCGAGCTCGCCCCAGGCCTGAGGAGCTCCTCTCAGGGTCTTGTGCTTCAGGGTGTGGTCCAGCAGGCGGTGGCTCTGGCCGAGGCGTCAGCGGACCGTCTGGGGGGAGGAGCTCAGCTGGAGGAGGAGCTTGACCTGCGCCTGCCCTTCCTGCTGCCCGAGGACGGCTACTCCTGCGACTCCATGACCGGAGTTCCTCCAGGGTTCCAGCAGTTCCTGGAGCCCATCTGCCGTAGAGGTGCGAGCGAGCCCCGCCCCCGCCGCCGTGACATAACAACCTGATTAGCCGGTCTGAGAGCAGGTGTGTGTGCGCTGACCGCGGATCCGTCCGGCGCCGGTGGGAGTTGGACTGTTTTCCTGGAGAGGGGCGTGGCTCCGGCTGATGAGGTGGTGCGAGTGACCCTGCGTAAGCGCCGCGGCTCCGGGCTGGGACTGAGCATCGTGGCGGCCAGGGTGAGAGTGGCTGACCGGTGTGTCTTGCGGGCGTGTCTGATGGGCGTGTCTGATGGGCGTGTCTGGCAGGGATGTCTGGTGGTACGTGTTTGGCGGGTGTGTCTGGTGGACGTGTCTGATGGGCGTGTTTGGCGGTTGTGTCTGATGGGCGTGTCTGGCGGGTGAGTCTGATGGGCGTGTCTGGCGGGTGTGTCTGATGGGTGTGTCTGGTGGGCGTGTCTGATGGGCGTGTCTGATGGGCGTGACGCCTGTTTCCCCCGCAGGGACCCGCGCAGGAGACGCTCGGCATCTTCATCAGGTCGACGGTGCCTGGAGCCGCAGCGGATCAGGTGTGATGTGCTGCACAGGCGCGCTGATGCGTGTCACTGACGTGTTGCTGTGTGTGTGTGTGTGTGTATGTGTGTGTGTGCAGGACGGCAGACTGACTGCAGGAGACCAGATAGTGTGTGTCAATGGCAGAAGCCTCATGGGAGTCACACAGGAAAAGTACTGTCTGTCTCTCTCTCTCTCTCTCTCTCTCTCTCTCTCTGTCTGTCTGTCTGTCTCTCTTTATCAGTTTCTCCTTCACTCTCTCTGTCTGTCTGTCTCTCGCTCTCTCTCTATCAGTTTCTCCTTCTCTCTCTCTCTCTCTCTCTATCAGTCTGTCTCTCTCTTTCTCTCTATGTCTGTCTCTCTCTCTCTCTCTCTCTCTCTCTCTCTCTCTCTCCCTCACTCTCTATCTCTCTCTCTCCCTCCCTCTCTATCTCTCTCTTTCTCTCTCTCTCTATCTCTGTCTCTCTCTCTCTCACTAATCCCGTGTCTAATTTATTACTTCAAATAAAGTTTGAATACAAAGTTTTCCTATAATGTAAGTAAGGTCTACTAAAATGTAACTCCGCCCCCAATATCGAGATATAATACCATTACCGTCTCAACACTAGAAAATACAGTGATGTGAATTTTAACTCATACTGTGTGTGTGTGTGTGTGTGTGTGCGTGTGTGTGTGCAGGGCGGCGGAGATGCTGCTGAGCACCGGACCTCTGGTGATCCTGGAGGTCTTCAAGAACGCTGCTGTGTTTTACGGTTTTGATGGGGTCTTTTCCCAGCAGCCCCCCACTGAAGGTGTGTGTGTGTGTGTTTGCGTGATTAGATGTAATATGTCGGTGTGTTCAGGTCATCAGGAGGCGTCTGTGTCTCCAGCTTCTCCAGACACGGCTGCTCACAGTCTCACGGTGAGAACAGACATCATCATACATCATCATCATCTTCATCACTCGCCACGACATTGATCACAATGACATCATTTATTAAAACAAACATATCTAAAAAGAGAAACCAGTGAGGCAGAGATGTTGTTATCCACACTGAGTGCTGACCTGCTGACCCTCGTGTGACCTCAGGGGGAGGAGCCTGGGAGAGCCACTCATCACGTGACCTTGCCTTCGTCCAGATGGGTCCATCAGTCTCATCAGATGCGGGACAGACCGGAGCAGTGGCGCTCTCAGGACCACCTGTGCGCTGAGACTCGTCCTGACCTGAGCACCTGGAGGAGCCTTGGAACCTTGAGCCCGGGACACGGAGGGATTCCAGCGCAGCCCAAGCGAGTGGACGTCCCGTATGTCGGGCAGTGGTTCAGGGGCGAGCGGGTGGTGAGTGAGTGAGTGAGTCAGCAGTTCTAGTGGGTGTGACTGATGGGCGTGTCTGATGGGTGTGTCTGATAGGTGTGTCTGGCGGTTGTGTCTGACGGGCGTGTCTGATGGGCGTGTCTGGTGGAGGTGTCTGGCGGACGTTTCTGACGGACGTTTCTGACGGGCGTGTCTGGCGGGGCGTGTATGATAAGCGTGTCTGACGGGTGTGTCTGATGGGTGTGTCTGGCGGGTGTGTCTGGCGGGTGTGTCTGATGGATGTGTCTGGTGGGTGTGTCTGACAGGTGTGTCTGGTAGGTGTGTCTGATGGGTGTGTCTGGCGGACGTTTCTGGTGGGTGTGTCTGACGGGTGTGTCTGGTAGGTGTGTCTGATTGGTGTGTCTGGCGGACGTTTCTGATGGGTGTGTCTGGTGGGTGTGTCTGGCAGGCGTTTTCTTGAGCGAAGGCCTCCACTGCCTCAGTCGAAGTCCTGCGCTTTTAATGGTGTTTAAACCGTATTGAAATTGCTTCGTCTGTCAGATCGGCTCCAAATCCTTCATTTATCATCAGCCAATCAGATCGACATGTTGCCGCTATCGTGCTAATTAGCGTAGCTGAGATCCATTGCAAAGGCATTTTAGCACCGTTACTGAAACTAATAATCAGACTAATGTGTCTGGGATTGTCTGAGGCGATTGTGACTTTCACACAAATTAGGGGGGACAATTGTCTTTAAAAAAGAAACATGTCCATTATTTATATAAAAATAATGAAAAAATAACCCAAATTTAGGGGGAAAGAGTCAGTTAAAAGAGAAAAAAAATGTATCCTGTAAAATGCAGAATCCTGTATCAGTTTTGTATAAAATTGTGTGTTTTATAGGGGTGTAATATATTAAGTTTCTGTTGAGTGATTTGAGATATTAAGAATATTGTCTTATTTAGATGTGTAATAATGTCAATGTTGACATTGTGTACTTAATACTGTAAATGTAATGTAAAATGTAAAAGATAGTCGATCGTCACTCACACACACACGCACACACACACACACACACACAAAGAAATATTCATACGTCTTAGAAAACACCTAATGCTAAGAACACAACACTTCATTAGTGATGGTTAAAATAAACAGTGCTGACCTTCGTTACTTCGTTAGAACTTTAGATGCTAGGGTTAAAAAGTACTTCTGTGAAAGTAAAAGTAAAATGCCCAATATTTTACTAAAGTAAAAGTAGCGTTACTAATACTGATGAAACGACTTAAAAGTAAGTATTAAAGTAAGAATAATGCAAGGAAAAAAATGCCATTATAGAACTATATTGTTCTATTACAATGTAGTTGTAATTACAGTGAAAATCGATGCATTTTATTACAAAGCTTCTGTGTAATCTGCGCCGCCTCAAGACACTAAATCACACAGGCGTCTGGGAGGCTGATAAATCTGTAATAACTTGTAACAAAATAGATTCTTTTGAAATACTTCTCTGTATTATCCTCTGAAAATAAACAATAGAACACTGGAACTCCATCATTCGCAGTCGTGCCATCATGTCTTTATTACGTGAGCGTGGGGTCACAGCAGAGTCTCTGAGGGGTCACACCAGTCTCTCTGAAGGTCACAGCAGACTCTCTGAGGGGTCACAGCAGACTCTCTGAAGGTCACAGCAGTCTCTCTGAAGGTCACAGCAGACTCTCTGAAGGTCACAGCAGTCTCTCTGAAGGTCACAGCAGGTTCTGCTGATGGAAGCGCACCACCATCTGCTCCTGCTCTCTGGTCTCGATGGAGCCGCTCCGCAGGCTTCTGATCTCCCTGATGGCGTCCAGTCCCGACAGACGCCGGCTCCGCACCAGGTAACACGCCAACATCGTCCCGGTCCGGCCCAGTCCGTGCATACAGTGCACAGCCACGCCCTGCTCACACACACACACACACGTCACTGCCTCACCTCTGATTGGCTGATCTAGGGTGACCAACCGTCCTCTTTTCACCTCGTGTCCGGGGAGTCCGGACGGGTTTTATAAATTCAAATTTTATAAATTTCAAAAATCAAAATATGGCCACCCTATCTCACCTGTCCTCGGGCGTTGGCCTCCGTCACGATGCTGAGGAAGCGCTCCACCTGCTCCAGCGTGGGCGCGCAGAAGTCTGTGATGCGGATGTGGTGCAGCGTGAGGGCGGGGCAGGTGTCGTGGGCGGGCGGCTTCCGCTCGGACAGGGTCACCAGGTGCGCGATGCCGTGGTCCAGCAGGTACTGATAGTGCGCGGTCACGCGGGGCATCGCCAGGCCCGCCACTTTACCCGGCTCCACCCACGAGAAGTTTGGGGGCGGCGCCGCGCTCATTTCTACTAGGAAATATGTGGTATAGTAGTTTATTTGTCTTGAAAATTCAACCGTTACAATACAATTTAATCTCGTCAAGCACAATGCGGGCATTTTGACTTGGAAATATGTGACATAGCATTTTATTTTAGCATCTATCTGCTTTAATTTAGTATTTTATTTATTTTATTTTAGTTTCTTCTTGCTCTTTGCACACAGCGGTTACATTTCTCTGCACTACTGGACTTCGTTTTGATCATTCATGCTCATTTGCACCATATTTCTGTTTTGTATTATATATTTATATTCTGCCACCAGCCTTCTATATATTCCCATGTAGTTTTCTCCCATATGTATAAACATGTTTATACATTTCATTCTTCACCATTATGCACTTTATAATACATTAACGAAATGCAGTTTGGTCCAACCAGTACCTGTACTTGCCAATGACAATAAAGTTGAATCAATCAATCAATCTATCTATCTATTTGTATTAAAAATTCAACCATTACAATAAAATTGAATCTCGTCAAGCACAATGCGGGCATTTTGACTTGGAAATGTGTAATATTTCATTTTATTTCTCTTGAAAATTCAACCATCACAATGTCAATTAAACGGATAGAAAACTTCGAATGCGGACGCTGATGCAATCGGATTGGATGCGAAAAGCACGTGACTAAAGGCGAACCAATGAGTCGACTCCTTTGCTTCAGTCACTGAGTCGTTCAGAGTTTCAGCCCGAAATAAATCTGTTTAACGCTTTTTACGACATTTAAGTTGGTTATAAAGTTATTATAAGCTTTAGATAATTATTGTCTAGTTTCTAAATGAACAAAATAGATCTTTTAATACCGTAAACTAAAAACGGTTTACAGTACTAGCATTCAGTAACGGATTAGCGTGTAGCATTATAATAACCATCACAATTAATCGACTGGTTTCCATGAATCGCCGAACTGTCTGTGTCATAGAGATTGTGAAACTTACATGTTGTGTTTTAAACACACACAGAAGAACATTTACCTTGTTCGTTTCGACACAAACGCGATGTCGTTTTATCAGCACATGCGCAGTTCTAAACACGCGTGCAAACTAGACATCGTTCGATCTATGTAACGTTAATAACATCTGCGCAAAAAGTAATAAACACAGGCGCGCGTTTACTTGCGGGAAATGTGTGTAGCTGCGCGTGGCCGTGAGCAGTTCTTCCGACAGGGGGCGCTGTGATAGTAATAGGCGTGGTTACCCGCAGTGACGCGCATTATAGGCGTGGTTAGAGCGTTCTGCGCACGTGTCAGGATGGCCGAGCGGTCTAAGGCGCTGCGTTCAGGTCGCAGTCTCCTCTGGAGGCGTGGGTTCGAATCCCACTTCTGACAGTAGCTTTTGTTTTTTTCCTGCCTTTTCAAAAACGGTTGTAACGAACTTTTTAGAATCTTCCGGAGGCGGCAGTGTGTGTGTGAGTGTGTGTACAATATTATATATAATACAGAATAAATAGAAGCGCTACTTATTCATCTATGGTTTGTGTTTGTTTGTTTGTTTATTATGATGTGTGCAGTGCGTTATGGTCATGTTTGTTTATTTGTTTGGATTTGTTGTTGCTGTTGTGACGTGAAATTTCCCCACTGTGGGACTATTAAAGGCTTTTCAATTCAATTAAATATTAACGAACTGTTTCAGAGAGTAATCGTATTTAATAACATATTTTCGATATGTTAAAATCGATATTTTAACATATTTTAGGAGGTATTGGTGTCTGAGTGTGAATGAGGACAGTTTAGTTTGGTAGTAACAATTGTTAAACTCGATACTAAGTAAGTGACGTCTAATAACTAACAACATCTAGCCAACAATAAAACAATAATAATTCCTTTATTCACATGTATATTTCAAGGCACCATATAGTTTATCTTTCGTACGCATCACTTTCATCCTTAGACGCTTCGCTCTTCTGGCCAGTAAAAGCCACTAACTGGCATTGTAGCTCAAACTCTTGAGGACAGGAAGTGATGTCACTCTGCCGTCTACTTCCTGCACGGGTGTTTTCGGCACAGGAAGCCGCAGGCGGGCGTCGTCCATCTGGCGGTGGCTCTTCATGTGGGCGTTTCGGCTCTTCACCTTGAGAAAGACCCTGTGAGGGGAAGAGGTGTGGTCAGGGTGGGGCGGGGGATGGGGCGGGGCGAGGGAGTCTTACTTTCCACAGGCGGAGCAGGGGAAGAGCAGGGCGGGGTCACCGGGGCCTATCCCCGCCTCCACGCCCGCCTCCTGTGGCTTGGTCCGGCCGTGTGGGTGTGGCTTAGGGGCGACGCCGATCGTCCAGTCTCCCTGAAATCACAGGAGGAGCTGAGCTGACAGCGCACGGGGTCATCAGAGGAGGGCGGAGTCAGACTGACCGTCACTGACCGACGCAGCTCCTTCTTCCAGATGTAGTAGAACTCCACACACTGAGACACGGACTTGCTCTTCACCTGCACGTACAAACCATCACACACTCTCCTGACTCCACCACCAAGCTCCTCCCCATATCTAAGCCCCACCACCCCTCTAAGCTCCACCTCTGCCTCTACGCCCCGCCTCCGTCAGCATCTTTCTCCAGGGAACCGACGTGATACAACCTGACTCTTCTGAACCAGACAGTGTGTGTGTGTGTGTGTGTGTGTGTGTGTGTGTTTGTGTGTGCGCGTGTGTGTGTGTGTGTGTGTGTGTGGAGGACAAACAACAACCAGCACAGACCACTTTCTGGACACGATGGAAGTCTTTGTGGTGAGTCAACAGTGCCCTGCTCATCTGGCGTTTCTCCTGAAGCGTCCACGAGTCGGACCCTGGAGGTGAGGAGGCGTCAGGAGTGAGACGGAAGCTGAGGAGCAGGAGCGTGTTCTCCTGACCTGCGTAATGATAGTCTGATGGGTTCCTCCTTCTCGCGCTTGGCGTCAGCAGCTTCTCCAGGGTTTTCTGTGGAGATCAGGTGTGTGTTAGAGTGAATCTGGACGCTGTGAGGAGGAGGAAGGTCTGACCATCATGTCTCCTCGGCTCTGGAACAGACAGTGCAGCACGTACTCGGTGTTGACTCCGCCCCCCGGCAGGACGCTGGAGCAGGACATCTTCAGCAGGGCCTCCACTGAAAGCACAGGGTCTGCTCAGCTCAGAGTGACCCACCTGGAGGTCACTGGAGACCTGGAGAGTGAAGGTCACCTTTCTGCTGCTGCTCCAGGCTCTCCAGCTCAAGGCTCCTCGGGGACCACAGAAGATTCCGGGCATCGTCTTCAGTGATGGAGGGACAGCAGAGCTCTGGGATCTTCGCTTGAAAGGCCTCGCCAACGTTAATGTGACTGTGAGGATAGTTCAACACTTTACAGTTTATCATCTGTCTCTCTCTGTCTCTCTCTCACTGTCTCTCACGCTCTCTCTCTCTCTCTCACTGTCTCTCTCTCTCTCTCACTGTCTGTCATGCTCTCTCTCTTTCTCGTTTAGTCTGTCTGTCTTTCTCTCTCTCTCTCTCACTGTCTCTCACGCTCTCTCTTTCTCGTTGCCTGTCTGTCTGACTCTCAATCTCTCTCTCTCTCTCTCTCTCTCTCTCTCTCTCTCTCTCTCTCTCTCTCTCTCTCTCTCTCTCTCTCTGTCTCTCTCTTTTTCTCTCTATCTAGCAGTCTCTCTCTGTGTGTATCTCTGTATCTCTCTCCCATCCATCCATCCATCCATCCATCCATCCATCCATCCATCCATCTATCTATCTATCTATCAGTCTCTCTCTCT
>CM051499.1:296621-300986 GCA_028031935.1 Paedocypris micromegethes | reverse complement strand
TCTCTCTCTCTCTCTCTCTCTCTCTCTCTCTCTCTCTCTCTCTCTCTCTCTCTCTGTGTCTTTGTTTCTTTCTCTCTCTGTGTGTCTCTATCTGTCTCTCTCTCTGTCTGTCTATCTTTCTCTCTCTCTCTCTCTCTTCCCTCTTTCTTCGACTAATATATAGTATTATACATGGTTTTTATTTTAACTGATTCCAAGTGGATGTATTGATTATTTAAATAAATCACAAGCACTCCTCGGAAACAATTGTGCATTTACAGTGATAATTAGGTGATAATATGGATAATCAGGTGATAAAAGATGAAATATCGTAATAAAAAACTCAAGCTGCTCTTACACATTAATGTCTATTACATAAAGTCACGCTTCTCGAATAACGTTTACATTTTAATTGGGTTTTTGCTGTGTCGGAAACGTTTACGTCAAGAAAGGACTTACCGCGTTTAACGTTTCCCGCGAAAAAACAGGCGGCCAGCAGCGCTGATAATTGATGAATCTCCATATTGATTATCTGAAGATAAACTCCGGTGGGAATTTATTGGCTTTCACGCGAAACCCGCGTAGATGATGTGCACGCGCCGCCCTCAGATGTCTGAACGACGGCCAGCCAATCAGCGAACAATGCGTCTCTCTGTGGGCGTGGCTGAAGCCTCAGCTATCAGGCGTCTGTGATGAATCAATCAAGTCCAACCAACCTTTAGATCCGTCCGTGTTTTTAGATCTTTTTTACTGTCATAATATTATTATGCATATAATAACAATACACTATTTTTAAACAAACTGTATATTTTTAAACAACTGTTTGAGAGGGAACAACAGTGTGTCATATTTACATTACAAATATTTACATACATTTACATTTACATTACATTTACAAAAGTCATATTTACATAACAAGTTGTCATGTACGTGTCGAATTAAGAGTTCGTTTAGAGTGACTAAATATTTGACATTAGTAAACTTAATAAAAGCACTCAACGTTCCGTTGTAATAAAGTTGTTTTCCCAGTTCTTTTTATTGTTATTTAACAAACGCCCCTCAATACTCCCCGCCCACCCGCCCCGATCAGCCAATCACGTGATCCTCATTCCCCCGCCTTGGCCGTAGTGTGTTTGCGGTTCGGTCGCTCTCCTACTATGGCGAAGGCGGATCCACGCCCCGCTCGTCAGGACTGAGATAAACTCCTGAGACCGGTAGTTAGTTAGTTAGTTAGTTAGTAGTGCTAGTTGAATGGTGCTGCACACTGGTGAGTTTTCAGCGAAACTTAACGTACCGGTCATTTTGGCGAAGTGTTTCGGTGGCGTTGCACTTTGGACTCGGTTCAGATAAGTTTGTTTGCGCGCGTGTTTGTGTGTACATGCAAAACCAGAAAGAAAAAGTTTGCGCGGCTCCAGCTTCTCGTGTCTTTCTTGTTCCAGGACGTAAATGATGAAGAAAGCGGTGCTGTTCGGTCTGTGGGGAGTTCTGACCCCTGACAGGAGCCTCAGCTTCCGGAAGTACGAGGAGACCCTCGGCGTGACGCGGTAATAACACACACCTGATGATCGTGTCTGTGAGGACCGTTAGTTTGTGTCTAGCTGATTTGTAGTTCGTGTCTGTGAGGACCGTTAGTTCTGGCTAAGTTCCAGTCCGAGATTCTCCTCAGACTCGTCTGTTTTCAGCAAGCGTGTTTAACCGAAACCAGTTTACGCTCTATAATATCAATCACAAATGTGAAACTGGTCGCGTAAAGAATTCAGTTTATCAAAATATTCACTTTCGAGGTATTGTTCCGAGGGAATTTACTTCAAAATGGTGTACCATGTAAACAAGACGTCTTTAACCCGATTGGTTAATTCGATCGTTCATCCTATTAGTTGATTAGAAGCTCGATCTGTGGGCAGTGTTGTGCAAGTTAAGATAAGAGATAATCTTTATTGTCATTGCACAATAGTGCAACGAAATTAAGGTGCAAATACGGGAAAAGAGTGCAAAATACAAATCAAAAAGAACAAGGGACATGTAGATACTGCACATATAGCACACAATGTTTGCCTGTAAAGTGACGGTGCTGAGGTGATGAGGGTAAAGTGGCAGTGTTCAGCGAATGTTCATGGCTGATTTGTTTTACCGGGAATTGAGGGTAAAAAGTTCTCAATAGTCTGTCAGTCCTAGTTTTGATACTCCTGTACCTTCTTCCTGATGGCATCAAGGAAGTGAAAGATTTGATGTAACGCAAGCGTTACTTGCATTTAACAAGTAATATATTACTGAAAATACTATAAGTAATAAGTTACACTACTGCGTTACAGCAAAATGTAATATATTAGTGTATTATGCTACTTTTGTAACGCGTTACTCCCAACACTGTCTGTGGGTGTGGCCTCTGGTTTTCAGGGGCTTGATGGAGCAGGTGGTGGGCGGGGCCAGCGCTCTGCTCCGCGCAGAGAAGGGCGAGATGACGCTGACGCAGGTGGGTGTGCACGAGAGATCCGCGCGGGAGTTCTGAGCTCGGCTCTGCGCAGATGATTCCGGCGCTGGAGGCGGAGTGTCGGGCGTCGGCTGGCGCTCAGGGCGTGGCTTTACCCGAGCACTTCTCCGCTCAGAAGCTGTTGGAGGAACGCGTGCGTGCGGACTTCAGCGCGGCGCTCCTGGACCTGTCGGCCCGCCTCCGTCAGCAGGGTGTGTTGCCCCGGCCACGCCCGTAGGCCACGCCCCGCTGAGGTGTGGCGCTGCTGTGTTCCAGGCCTCCGGACCGGCGTGCTGGCGAACATCTGGGTGGACGACGGCCCTCGGAGAGACGCCACGGCTCGGACCCTCGCCAGCCTGGACAGACACTTTGACCTGGTGCTCCGGTCCAGCCACGCCCGAGCCAGGGTTCCTGAGCCGGACATGTTCAACCACGCCCTCCAGACGCTCGCCCTGCAGCCGGGAGAGGTGACGCCACGCCCTAGGAGATTCCTGAAAAACACTCACTCATTCACTCCCTCACTCACTCACACTCACTGTCACTTATTCACACTCTCTGTTTCTCACACTCTCTCACTCATTCACTCTCTCTCTCTCACACTCACTCTCTCTTTCTCACTCACCCACTCACTTATTCACTTAGTCCCTGGCTCACTCACACACTTTTTCTCCCTCACTCTTTCTCACTTCTCCTTCTCTCTCTCACTCACTAATTCACTAACTCTCACTAACTCACTCATGTAATCTCTCTCACTCACTTTCTCTTTCTCTCTTTCTCTCTCTCTCACTCTTTGGTGTGTTGTAGGTGGTGTGGGTGGATGTCTGTGAGGAGAGTGTGCGGGCAGCGGAGGCGCTGGGCATGACGGCGGTGCTGATGCGTGATGCGGGCGAGGCGGCTGGAGCAGTGGCGTCTCTGGCAGGAGTTCAGGTGAGTCTGATGTTCTCGCCGCCGCGCCCTGAGAGGCTAATAACTGTCACGCCGCAGGTCTCCGCTGAGCCACGCCCGCCGGCCTGCCACCCGCACAGTGTCTCGCACGGATACGTGAACATCAAGGTGAGGTCTGATGAGATCTGGTGAGGTCTGGTGAGGTCTGGTGAGGTCTGGTGAGGTCTGATGAGATCTGATGAGGTCTGATGCTGTGTGTGTGTGTGTGTGTGTGTGCCGCAGCCCGGCGTGAAGACTCATTACGTGGAGATGGGTGACGGGCCGCCGGTCCTGCTGTGCCACGGCTTCCCTGAGAGCTGGTTCTCCTGGAGGTATCAGGTGAGGGTCTGAGGTCCAGGGGTCGTCTCCCAGCTTCAGCTTCTGCTCTCCTCAGATTCCAGCGCTGGCCGAGGCCGGGTTCAGGGTTCTGGCTCTGGACATGAAGGGATACGGCGAGTCTGAGGCTCCAGCGGGTCAGTGCTGTGCTGGACACACACACACACACACTCCTCGCGTCTGTTTTTCTTGAGATTAAATCGCTGCCGTTTCTCCGGCAAATTTACTGAGGATCAATTGTTTGAGTGCAGGAAATACCAGAGATTCCTGATGAACGCCACTGCTGTGTTCCTGTGTGTGTGTGTGTGTGAGTGTGAGTGAGTGTGTGTGTGTGTGTGTGTGTGTGTGTGAGTGTGTGTGTGTGTGTACTGTAGATTTGTTGTTTATGTGAGCGTATCTAAGCAGTGATTGGCTGACTTCTGGCTCACTTTGTGTTCCGCCCCCAGCCTAGAGCTGCTGCGATTGGCTCTTATCCTCATGACTCAGAAATGGACCAATGGGGCTAGATGCTTATGTAATTATTGAAATTGACAATTGAAATGGAATTAAAAAGCCTTTAACAGTGATTTAATAGGGATTTAATAGTAATATAATAGTGTAACTAATGTAATTCTGTGCGTGTGTCTGACCTTCTAGAGACGGAGGAGTTTTCTCAG
>CM051499.1:289121-294121 GCA_028031935.1 Paedocypris micromegethes | reverse complement strand
AATACGGGGACATGAGGGAGTGGAGGCGGGGCTTAGAGAAGGAGGGGTCTAGAAACCAACCTCCTTTACAAGCAGCAGTACACACACACATACATTTATACACACACACACACACACACACATATACAGTATATAGGTATATAATGTAAATTTCTCATTTGTGGGACAAATCAAAATTCAATCTTTTATCCACATACATGTATATACAAACTTACCGTATATGTATGTATATATTTTTTTTCATAATCTTATATTATCACTCTTATTTTGTCATTTATCAGAGGTCATAGGTCATAGTCTGAACACGGATGAACAGTGGACATTTTTCTTTTTTTAACTGACTCTTTCTCCTCATTTTTGAACTCGGATAAATAATGGACATTTTTTCCTTCTTTATATTTATATTTTTTTCTCTGTAATACGTATAGCGACTGCAATGGTCTTGAACGAAGAGAAGCGCTATATAAATAAACTTGAACTTGATTTTGTAAAATGCAGACACCTGGCACCACCCAATATTTCAGGGTTGCCACAGAGGCTCCGCCCCCCGCTGACCCGCCCGCGCTTTCTGTGTGTCTCAGGCCGGCGGAGGTGAACGAGATCCTGGTCTCCTGGCTGAAGGACACGCCCGCACAGCGCTGACCTCTGACCTCACTGACCCGTCCTCTCGCGTCAGTAGCGTGCGAGAGATGATAATAAAGGCCGGTCTCACGCTTCTCACTCGCACTCATTAGTGTCTGCTTTCATCTCACTCCACAGGAAGTCACGATATTCAAACCGACTGTGATGTCTGGATCACTAAAGCTCGCCAGGATATTCTCTCTTACTGTCTCATGCTTAGAACGAGTGAAGTGATGGAGTGAGCGAGTGAAGTGATGGAGTGAGCGAGTGAAGTGATGGAGTGAGCGAGTGAAAGTGATGGAGTGAGCGAGTGAAAGTGATGGAATGAGTGAGCGAGTGAGTGAAAGTGATGGAATGAGTGAGCGAGTGAGTGAAAGTGATGGAATGAGTGAGCGAGTGAGTGAAAGTGATGGAATGAGTGAGCGAGAGAAGTGATGGAATGAGTGATGGAGTGAGTGAGCGAGTGAAGTGATGGAGTGAGTGAAAGTGATGGAGTGAGTGAGCGAGTGAAGTGATGGAATGAGTGAGTGAAAGTGATGGAGTGAGAGAGCGAGTGAAGTGATGGAGTGAGTGAGTGAAAGTGATGGAGTGAGCGAGAGAAGTGAAGGAGTGAGCGAGGATATATGTCACACCAAACACTGATGACTGATAAAACACATTGTTTCAATGGAATGAGCATTTATTCATGAGAAGAGCTGTGTGTGTGTGTGTGTGTGTGTGTGTGTGTGTGTGTGTGTGTGTGTGTGTGTGTGTGTTGGCGCCCTCTGCTGGAGAACGTCCAGCTCTGCTTATATTTGCTCTGGGGAAGGTGTGAGTCCTGCGCCTGAACACACAGAGGTCAGAGGTCTTCATGTCCTCAGAGGTCACGCAGGTCAAATCCTTTTCTTCTCAAACAGATCTTTCCAGGTGGGAACAATCTTGGCGTAGACCTTCTCAATCTGGAAAACAAACGCGCCGTGTCGTCATTCCCTCTGTGTGTGTGTGTGTGTGTGTGTGTGTGTGTGACCTGCTGGGACTTCTTCAGGCCGTAGCGCAGCGTGGTGGCCTGGTGCTCGCTGTTGTGGAACAGGATGTCGAAGGTCACGGGTCTGATCAGGGCGTCGTCGATCTCTGGCTTGATGTGCGTGTAGAAGTCTCTGGGCGGGTGTGTGTCGTCTAGGTAGTTCCTCACCTTGAACCTCTTGCCCACCACGCTGACGGGCTCCAGCCTGACAGACGAGTTCAGCGCCCGGCCGAACAACAACAGTCTGGTGTCGGAGTCTGGAGACAGACGGGTGTGAGAGACAGATGTGTCAGACGGGCGAGCGAGATGGGTGAGACAATCGGGCGAGCGAGACAAGCAGACAGTCTGGTGAAAGAGACAGTCAGGCGAGAGAGACGGGCGAGCGAGACAGGCAAGACAGTCGAGTGAGAACTGGGCGAGAGAGATGGGCGAGACAGTCGGGCAAGAACCGGGCGAGAGACCCGTGACACACAGGAGAGACAGACAGAGAGAGAGAGAGAGAGAGAGACAGTCAGACGAGAGAGACGGGCAAGACAGTCCGGTGAAAGAGACGATCGTGGCAGTCGGGCGTGAGAGATAGTTGGACGTGCGAGACAGTCAGGCGAGAGAGACGGGCAGTCTTGGGAGTCGGGAGTCGTGTGAGAACTGGGCGAGAGAAATGGGTGAGACAGTCGGGTGAGAACTGGGCGAGATAGTCGGGCGAGAGCGACGGGCGAGACTGTCGTGCGAGAGAAATGGGTGAGACAGTCGGGTGAGAACTGGGCGAGAGAGACGGGCGAGATAGTCGGGTGAGAACCGGGCGAGACAGTCGGGCGAGAACTAGGCGAGAGAGTCGGACGAGAACTGGGCGAGATAGTCGGGTGAGAACCAGGCGAGACAGTCAGGTGAGAACTAGGCGAGAGAGTCGGACGAGAACTGGGCGAGATAGTCGGGTGAGAACCAGGCGAGACAGTCGGGTGAGAAATGGGTGAGACAGTCGGGTGAGAACTAGGCGAGAGAGACGGGCGAGATAGTCGGGTGAGAACCGGGCGAGAGAAATGGGCGAGACAGTCGGGTGAGAACTGGGTGAGAGAGACGGGCGAGGTAGTCGGGTGAGAACCGGGCGAGACAGTCGGGTGAGAACCGGGCGAGAGAGACCCATGTCACAGGAGAGACGAGCGAGAGAGACAGTCGGGCGGGCAAGACAGTCAGACGAGAGAGACAAGTGAGAGACAGTCGGGCGAGAGAGACGGGCGACACAGTCGGGTGAGAACCGAAAGAGAGAGACCCATGACAAACAGGAGAGACAGAGAAAGAGAGAGAGAGAGACAGACGAACCTCTGGTGCTCAGATGAGCCACGTAAGGAACTCCGTCTCTTTCACCGTAATAAACACCAAAGTGTGAGAAGTGTCCATTACCGGGAAACTCCAGTATGTCTCCAGGGTGAAGCTGCTGCTGCGACTGACGCTGAACACACACACACACACACACACGTCAGGCACAAGAGTGTGTGTTCGTGTGTGTTTGTTTGTGAGAGAGTGTTTTGTGTGTGTGTGTGCGCGTGTGTGTGTGTCTCACCGCTCCCATTGATGTTCTGTTGTCGTTGCTGTTGATGATTTTCGTTCTGAAGCTTCAGGCTGAAATTTCTTCTTCTCTGAACAATATTTGCCGTCAAATAATGACGTGCGACACACTCATCAGCTCAACACACACACACCCAGGATCTTCCCATGACTAAGTTCAGAACACACTCCCTCCTTGAGATCAGGCTGCTCACGCCGCAGATGTTTCCTGATGAAAACAGAAGTTGCCTTTGAGCAGAAAGAAAAGACAGAAATATTAACAGCACAGATGTGAAGCATCGACTAACAGAGCGGAGCGAGTCACTTCAGGGGCCCGGGCCCTACAAAGACCCCGACACACACACACACACACACACACACACCTCACTGTGCCTGCTGCTGCTGTGTGTGAGTGTGTCGCTCTCTCTGTGATTGGTCAGTCACTGATCCAGTGTTTTCAGACACAGAGTGGTTAGGATTGGCTACAGCGCCATGTGATCCAGAAATGGAAAGAGAATGTTCCAATCTCTGTAACATTAAGCGAGAGATGAAATGTTGAGGAAAAGTGATCGTTTCCGAGCCAAATGCTGAATGATTATTGTCACGCCGCCGTCTTTCACCGCCACCGGGTGGCGCTCGCGAGACTAATACAGGACGAATGATCGAGCTCCGCGTGCACGCGCGCGTTACTGATGTGTAGTGATCGATTTGCATCTTTAATTCTCGAACAGTAAAGTGAACGAATCATGTCGAGTCACTCGTTCATGTCCAGCAGGTGGCGCTGTAAAGGTCATACATAAAATGCCATAAAACTATTCAAAACGTGACCTACGTCCCGCACCTGCCCTGCTTTAACAGCTTCATCGGTGTCACGTGACACGCGAACGAAATGACCGAAGAACGAGTTATCACGTACTGGTTTAAAGCTACTGCTCGCTACAGCGCATGTGCGCGGCCCGGCTCTCACGTGACGCGTGCAGGAAACGACCTAAGATCGTTTGAACGAATCACGAACGAATCTTAGTAATGCTGCTCGATACAGGAGACTCGTTCGTTCAGAGTCATATGAAAGATTCGTTGGTTTGGAGTACTGGCACGGGCGCGCGCACGTGTGTGAATCATATAACGGGGCAGTGGGGCAGGTCCCGGCGCTTCAGGGGGCGAGAAGCGTCTGTGAACATGTCGGCGCTGAAAGACGAGCAGCTGCTGAATAATTCACAGTCAGTAACAGACGGAGAAGCGGCTGCGCAAACAAAGAGAAGCTGCTGAGCGACACCGGATCCGGTGCGAGTCACGTGCGCGCGCCCGGGGAACACCGTCACCGCCGCAGAGGCGCGCGCACGCCAGCTCGTGCAGCGTCAGCCGCTATAAAACACGCCGCTTATAACGGACGCCGACAGACGGCCGCTGAAGTGACGGACACACACACACACACACACACACGACCGCGTTAAAATAAACATTAGCGGCAAAGACAGTGTGAAAACGGCACTAATTTACTCATTCTCCCGACATATCCGTTACTTTCCATCCGCGCGCGTGTGTGTGTGTGCGGGTTTCCGGCAGATTGGCGGGAAATGACTGTGGGCTGGAAACGAGTAAATGAAATTTCATGATCCGCATCATCGTCTTATTCACTTTCGCGACTTTTATTGCTGATCCCCGTTTAATCGAGGCCGTAAAGTCACATCCACCAGCGCAGATTTACAACAGAGAAGATGAGAGTCGCTCATGCGGGATTATTACAACAGATCTCCCTCTGTGTGTGTGTGTGTGTGTGTGTGTGTGTGTGTGTGTGTGTGTGTGTGTGTGTGTGTGTGTGTGTGTGTGTGTG
>CM051499.1:157466-168464 GCA_028031935.1 Paedocypris micromegethes | reverse complement strand
CTCCAGCCGCGCGCGCGCGCACACACACACACACACACACACACACACACGCTCGTCCTCGCGCGCTCACCTTCCTGACGCCTTTATAGATGTAGAAGTAAAGCTCCCGGCCCACGTTAAAGCAGATCCGCTCGCCGTTACCGGACTGGTCGTTGACGTTGACGAACGACACTCGGACTGGGTTCGAACCCTGAGAGTTGAACGGCACGCGGTTCGGTCGGCTGTACTCGGAGTGCGTGAGGAGTTTATACGCGCCTTCTCGCGTGCTAAACTGACTCTTGATCTCGTTCATCTCCTTCCCTCCTCCCTCCGCCGCCATCTTTGACATTTACGTTCATCCTTCCGCAAGAGCGGAAGTGACGCGTCACGCACACTCACGGCGCAGCGCGCGACTCGAACGGCGCGACGATCTGTGTGTGTGTGTGGCAAGCGGAGTTCACACTTCACACTCTTTAACTCGATTATAACTCGTTATTAATAACTGCGTTATTGTTCTTTCCAATCATAAAGTGCGCGCGCGTGTGGTGTTAAAGGCAGCAGAACAGCCGCGTGAACGCGCAAGTTTATTTACATAGCGCTTTTCTTAGTCCGAGACACTATGCAAATTAGGGGAAACGGTCTTAAAAAAGAAAATTATCCATTATTTATCTGTACACACACACACACACGCACACTTAATTCTTCTGAGCAGCACATGAACACACACACACACACACACACACACACACACACACACACACACGGACGCTTTTATTACAGTTTTTCTTAATCAAAGACACTATAAATTCTCTTGTCTGAACCAAATTCTCAATTGCTTGAACACACTGGTCAAATCAGTCACTCTTTTGGCAAAACCATAAACACTTTTCACCTAGTTAAACACAACTAGCCAACACATTTCATTGAGATGCACCTGTAGTGCAGAATGCTGAACACGAACTAAAGCACTGAAGCTGTCACCGTCTCAACACTACTCTACACTGATCACACGCGCGTGTCTGATGACGTGAGGGACACAAACATATAACGTGAGCCAGATCAGTGAAATCTCGTTTCTGAGGCTCAAAGGATGGAAATCTGAGGTAGAGTGTGTAAGAGAAGGTCGAGATGTTCAGCTAAAACAAAGATTGGTCATATCTATTGTACAGCACGTAAATATTGATAAATATTGCAACAGACTGCAAAAACGGCATGGAAATGTGCACACACACGTAAACGCACAATATTTCAGTTTGTCTTTTTGTGCTAAATGCGCAGGTTTTCTTTGTTTTGCAATCTGTTTTTATTTTACAGTGAACACTAAACTGTTATTTTTTTTTAACTGTTATTTAATTTTTCTGAGTAGTGTTTGCTGACTGACTGATCACTAGCTAGTGCTTTTTCTGATGGACCTGAAACGTTTTGATCAGTTTTGGGCTCAGATTGAACCGTTTTGAGGTGAAAGATTGGTTTTGCGAGAAGAGTCTGATGTTTTGTGAATGTAGCTTGAAAGTCGGGGTTTGTGTTTAGAGTTTAGAGAAAAGGAGAGCAGCGTTCAATGTGTCTTGGCGATTGAGAAAAACTATAATCAGCGGCTGAGGCACGTGTCGGCTGGTGTTACCTCGCTGCTGACGTCACAGTCCGAGCACGAATCCACTTTACACATTTCCTGCCGCAGAAACACACGCGTCACACACGCGCGGCGCCTGAAGAGTTCGGGGTTCGAGTCTCACCATGTATTCAAACGCCAGTTTACCGACAACGTCCGTGTGCGCGAGGCGGAGCGACTCTTCCTCCTCCATCCTCCTCCTCACGACTCGTTCCCGCCTCAGGAGCCTTTATTGCGCCGGAGCAGCTGAGGGAAATCATCACAAACGCTCTTTATCGCTGAGGTGAGCGGGAACAAAAGCGAGGTAATTACGTCTTAATGTCCCTTCTAATACAGAACGAACGTTTTCAGCAGTTATGAACGAATTTCATCGAGTTTCAGTCGCGTTAAACTCTGAGGCGATTCATTCATTCTCGTGACCGTTTGTGTTCAGAACCGACAGTTCTGCGAGTACGACGGACTCGGATATGTAGTAAAATTTTAATTTCTAAAAATACAAGCGACTAACGGTTGTACTTTTTGACCGTGACATAATTATAAACTTTGAACAAATGCAGATATTCAGTGGGTTTCCTCATCTACTCTCGCTGTCATCTCGTCACAGTGTCCTGTCAGATATGAGTTCATCTGGCTCTTGACTTTGTAGTGGCACATTGAAAACACCATATCCATATTCAGAGTTGCTAATGTCTTTAATACATTTTCAATTTTGTGTCGCTCCAATTAAAACCAGAAAACAACTGTCTACATCTATTGTTCCAGAGAACATGTATACTGTATACATAAATGCTGAATACATGAAATATGTTCATTACATTGAATGTATCACAATCATTTCCACGGCTGCGTTTATTTTTGCTCGTTATCTTGCAAATAAAATGTCAGTAAAGAGAAGCGCAGATGTAGTGGTCTACTCGGTGCACAGGATGGCAACGCCGCGCTCGTAGAAGTGATGAGGGTCTTCCTTTGTAGCGATGTCGAAATCCACCGTGAAGATGAGATCAGAGCGCGTGAAGTTGAGATAGACGGGCAGAGTGACCTACAGACAGACAGGTTAGAGAGAGACAGACAGACAGACAGGTGTGAGAGACAGACAGACAGGTGTGAGAGACAGACAGACAGGTTAGAGAGAGACAGACAGACAGGTAGATTAGAGAGAGACAGACAGGTGAGAGAGACAGACAGACAGGTTAGAGAGACAGACAGACAGACAGGTGTGAGAGAGAGATTAGAGACAGACAGACATGATAGAGACAGAGAGAGAGAGAGAGAGAGAGAGAGAGAGAGAGAGACAGACAGGTAGGTTAGAGAGACAGACAGACACAGACAGGTGTGATAGAGAGAGAGAGAGAGACAGACAGGTAGATTAGAGACAGACAGACAGGTAGGTTAGAGAGACAGACAGACACAGACAGGTGTGATAGAGAGAGAGAGATTAGAGACAGACAGATATGATAGAGAGACAGACAGACAGACAGACAGACAGGTAGGCTAGAGAGACAGACAGGAGGAGGAGACGCACCATGTTCCTCTTCTCGCTGCTGCTGTGCTTCCTCCAGTGCAGCTGCGTCAGAGGCAGTTCGGTGGAGATGGCGGTGGAGAGCGACAGCTTGTTGTTGGCACACGTGGCTCCCTGCAGCTTCAAGCCTGTGAGACAGCAGCAGAGTCAGTGCGACAGGTCACGGCTCCAGTCTCACCGCAGACAGATGAGCGCTTAAGAAACGATCGCCTCTCACTATCTCACCCTTGATGCCAAAGCTGCAGGCGTCCAGCTGTGCGGCCTGCGCAGACGTCACGTTGACCTCCAGGTACAGCTCCTCCAGTGACCAGCTGTTGGCCTGGGCCACGTACTGGCGCGTGGCGGTGACGTAAGCCTCGGGCACAAACAGGCCGCCCAGGTTGACGTGGACGTTCTGCGGAGGGAAGGGCGTGAGGTAGGGCCGGGCGATATCAGCAAACATTCACATCACAGTATTCTCTACTGTACAGGTATCAGTATTATAATCGCGGTATTGGGGGGGGCGGGGGGGTTACATTTTAGTAGATCGTATTAACATAATTGGCAAAATTTGAGAGAGAGAGGGATAGAGAGAAAGAGAGAGAGAGCGGGAGAGAGAAAAGAGAGCGAGAGACAGCGGCTTCCTACGGTAGTTTGGTTTCTGGTCTTTGTCGCTTTTTTTCTTTTCTTTTTTCACGTGAAACCATGATTTCCAAACGAAAACAGACTTTGTTCAAAATAAAACAAGCAGATTTTCTCGCGCGCGTCTTTAAAACTAAAACAGCCGCTCTTCTCTTAAAGGCACAGCGCAGAAAACTGAGCGTCAGGCGTATGCGCGTCGCAGGTGTGATCTATTAATGCATCTGTGTTCGATTAGTAATGTCTGTGCCGTCATTGATAGTTGTGAGTTACAACTTGTAACGAAACAAACGTGTAATACTGTATTAAAGTGTTTATATACTGATATAAAAATCAAATTCATGAATTATCACGGTATCCACGGTATTGCAAAATCCATATCGTGGCCATTCACGTTAATACCGCTATAGCGCGCACCGCTAGTGTGAGACGGGCGCGGCCCCGGAGCAGCGAGACCCACCTTCAGCTCTTTGGCGCCGCCGCTGGACGCGCTGTGAGAGATGAGCTGCAGCTGCTTGATCCTCTCGCTGAAGTCTGCCACCCACTGGATGACGGTCATGGCGGCGGGCACCGTGTAGCGGCACCAGCTGCGGGGCAGAATCCCTGCGAGGAGGCGGAGCGTGAGCGCGGGTGGGCCTGGGCGGGCGGGCGGGCGCGCGTCTCTCACCTTTCACCAGGTCGTTGATGAGGGTGCGCAGGTCGTTGGTTTGTTTCCTCTTGCCCTCGCACACGTGCACCACATCCGTCAGGTCCTGTCGCACGTCCTGCAGCATGCGGGCGCCCATCTTCACCTCGCGCTCAAAGAAGCGGAACAGAGGGTCCTGCGCAGACGGGGCGGTGTGAGGGACTGCTAGAATATCTTTAATAGTTCATAACTTAAATCTCTTTTATAATCTTATAACTGAATATAATATCAATCTTAAGTGAACGCAGCACAGTCAGACGCCGCTCCGTCTGTGTGATTGAAGGCCGGTGAGTTGTTGTTGTTGTTGATATTCGTGTACGTGGCTATCTAGAAGTTGTTTTGACTTATTCTTCTCTGCGTATGTGCGGTGCAGATTTTTATACAACATATTCTGATCCTGACGCAAATCTGAATTTCGGTAATCGCCACGTCTGCCTCCAGTCTCAGTCTCAGTCCTATCAGAGCGAGGACAGGCCGAGCTTGGAGCTCAAATCTGTGTCAAAGGTTAAGAAACTAAGTCAACTAAGAAATACTGACAGTTGTTTGATTTATATTATATTTATTAATACTTTCTTGTTCTTATCATAGTAATTTAATTAACACCAATAATCAGACAATCATATGAATAAAAGTGATAATTCTTTTACAGATTTACACAGTGTGCTTTGAGACAGTTAAAACTGTGAAAAGCTTCTTAAAAATAACTCATAACTCAAACTTATATTAATTTATGATGGACCAAAAATAATATTCAGGATATAAAAACGTATAATTAGTGTTTAATAATGTTATTCTCATTCTCTCCATGTCGAGACCTGTTACAGTACGTGTCATATTCATATCACCATGCCAACGTCTATCTATGTTCTGATTAATACCTCGTGCTTCTGTCCTCTGACACATCTCGCATCCTGCTGATAGTCACGTGATATATGACGTCATTTAGGGTATAAAAGATCCGCATTTCCTGACTGTTGTTCAGTGATGCATCGAACGGCACAATAAACACGTGTTAAACTCTAACGCGGCGTCGGCTCGTGCATTACTCCTGGATCCAGCTGCTGAACAACTGCCTTCGACAGAGACCTGCACGATGAAGCACCTGACTGATGTAAAATCATTATGAAGCCTCCAAGAAAGATAACAATCTTTGAGGGACGCAGCAGCGGGCGGCGCTCTGCTCACCTTGATGTTGTCCACCGTGCGCTTGAGGGGGCTCACGGCCTCGGGGATGACCTGCAGCCAGTTGAAGGCCGTGGTGCGCAGGGTTCTCATCCAGGCCGGCTGCGTGTCAGACGAGCCCGTGCTGCGCTGCTGCTGCTGCTGCTGCTGCTGCTTCTTCTCCGTCTCGTACGCCAGGTCGTCCTCGTCCTCCAGCATCTGCATTTTCAGCAGCTTTCCCATCATGTCCGTGCCTGATGGGGGGAGGGGCACAGGAAGTGAGGCGGAGTCACACTCCACCAGTGCGTTTTCTTCATCGTCTTTGTCAACGACAGTTTTTTCCTGGCGAAAACTATATAAAAACTCCCGCTCAGGGACGAAAACTATAACTACATTTATTGACACTTTCGTCAACGAATAAAAACTAAACGAAAATGCCTTTCGTGACGACGTCCAATCATAATGCGAGCTTGTGGAGAAAGGCGGGTGCAAAGGCAGAGAGAAGCAATCAGGACAGGGAGTGTTTCAGCTGCAGGAGAAGCTGGTGAGGGAGTTCTAGAGGAGAGTGTCTTCAGTAACGTCTTCTCCAGCAGGAACAAACACTCAGATATATAGATTCATTTCACAATCAACACCACCTTAGAAAAACTCTCTGTAGCCGCGTGTGAATTCTACATGTTCATAGTTAACTACGTATTCAGATCTTAGGTTTTTTAGTAAACATTTAGAATATATAGCACCTATATTATCATTGACTAAATCTATACTGTAATTTACTCGACTACAATTAGAAAAAAAAAATAAGATGACTAAAATAGGACTAAAACGAAACTGAATTTTAGTCAAAAGACTATGACTAAAACAAATAAAAAAAAATCTTTGTCAAAATGAACACTGCACTGGACGCACTCAAAAGCGAGGCTCTGTTATGCGATCAGACCGTACCCTGAGTGGTGAGCAGGACCTTCTCCGCATTACTGGGCAAACCCAGCCAGGATGGAGTCTGAGTGTCGGGCAGCATCTCCACCCAGTGGATGAACTCTTCCCTCCTGCCGCAGAACAACAGCACACACGCCTCGGTCAGTCAGTCTGCACACGCCCTCCACGCCCCACTCCACTGACCGGATCCCCTCCGGCATCTTGATGTCCTTGTGCCCGTCCACCTTCAGCGCCAGCTTGAACTCGCTGTCGAAGCTGCCGGTGGTGAACAGGCGGTCCAGGAAGGTGTTGAGGAGCCGCTGGTCAAACTCGTTGTCGATGCGGCCGCCGTAGATGGACTGAGCCATCAGCGTCTTCAGCGCGGCCCACGGGATCTTGTCCGGCGAGATGTTCTGACGACCCTGCGAGTGAGACCGCCGCACACAGTTGAGCGTCTCAGCCGCGCCTCTCGGCTCCAAACGGAGCTACCTTCGCCGTGTCGTCCAGCCAGGTGTCCACGGTGTCGCAGGCCGAGCGCAGGTCAGACTCCCCAAACTCGTACTTCTTGGACCAGCCCAGCGGGGCGTAGCGCAGACGCTCCTGAATCACCGCGTGGAACCAGGCCAGCAGGAAGTACAGGCGAGCGCGCTCGTTTGGAGACTGACGGAGAGAGAGGACGTGTCGTGTGACCTTTGACCTTTGACGCGGCGGCCGGGCTGGAGACTCACCTTGCACATGCGGGACACTGGGATGCTGCTGAAGGTGCGGAGCATGTTGGCCTTCATACCGGGCGGCGGCTCGAAGACAAAGATGCGTCCGGCCCGCAGGAGATTCACCGGAACCTGGAGATCACGAAGACACTGAAGCACTCAGGCCTGGAGATCTGACCCGCGCAGAGCACACCTTGGGGTTGATCTCCATTGTGAGGAAGAGGCGGAAGCTGGCGTGCGGCTGCATGGAGTGAAGCTTCTTCTCCAGCTGCATCAGCCACCCGGGAGCCAGGTGAACGTTCTCCAGCATCACCCACCTGAGACACACGAGCAGACGGAAGATGACCGGAGCCCCGGTGAGCAGGAGCGGGTCAGGTGACCTCACCGGCCGGACTTCACTGCCGTGTTGATGTCTCTGTCCGCTTTATTGAAGCCTTCAGCAGAACCTAGAGGAGCGACGGAGAGCACCACGACACACGGGGAGGCTCGTGAGCTGAACCAGCACTGAAACATCTCGAGGCGTTTTTACCGATGGAGATAGAGGTGATGTGCTTGTTCTGCTCCGCCGCCAGATCCCGGACCAGCCCGCTGGCGTCGTAACCAGGAACCGAGCACATGAGGACCGGCGTCCCAGGCTTCACCTGCACGAACACCTCGCTGAGCAGGAGCGCCACAGCGTCTCACACACACACACACACTCACCTCGCTCTCCACGATGTTGGCCAGGTCCAGCGGCTGCTCGATGATGGCCATGAAGTTCTCCCCCATGACTTTAGACACAAAGATGTGAGAGGTGGCCAGCAGCCGGTCGGGTCTGAAGGCCTGGATCAGCAGCAGCTGATGGACGGCTTGACCGATGGTGGCTGCGGACGACATGTCGTGGTCAGAGCGTGTGTGTGTGTGTGTGTGTGTGAGAGAGCGAGACACTCACTGGACGTCTTCTCCTCGCTCCACAGGTACGGCACAGACAGCTCCGGAGAGTTGCTCTCCAGCCACATGAAGAATTGCTGGAACAGAGAGAGAAAGACTGTGAACCACACGCAGAACATCTGAAGAAAGACGGATTCTCTCGGCCTGCGTTTACACCGCAAGTCTTCAAGCACAGATCTGATTTTTTGACAGTATCTGTATTTTTGGCTCGTCTGTTTACATTCACTCTAGACACGCCTCATATCTGTGTTTACACTCGTCTCCCGCCTTAAATCTTTCCACTGGCTTTCACCATCATCAGCGCAATGACTGACCCTGGAATTGTGCATGTGTTTCTGCTAATCCAGCTTCTCCCGACTGTAATTGATCAGACACAGACAGAGAAAGCGTATTTTTAATGCTGTCGTCTTAAGAGGCGCGTTGATGTTTTCGACATCGGTGTCCCGACAAGTCAAAGGAGGCAGGAATGATGGAACCAGCTCCAGTTCTTTGACGAAAAGGAATGGCTACAGAATATTAGATTAAACACGACGAGCTTTGAGTGTCTTTGTGATCGTTTACAGTCACGTCTCTGTCGTCAGGACACAACGCTAAGAAAAGCGTGCAGGTGTGAAATGATGACGTTTAACGCAGTTTGTCGTGGAAGCGTGACGTAACTGACCGGTGAATCGGACATGCGTGTCTAGACACAGGTCGGATGTCCAGATGTCAATCTGATTTAAAACCACATTTGTAAGTGGCTCCGATCGGATGCGAAATAATCAGATCTCATGCGTATTTATCTGTTTACACGTGTGCATCACATTCCGATCTGTGTCAGATGTAGGCAAAAAATTCAGATTTTTTTTCTGCCAGTGTAAACGCAGCCTTTGTTTCACTTTAAAAACCTCAGCCTGAGAACGACCGGATGCAAAGCGAGAGCGAGTATGAGAAGAGAGACAGTCACCTCATCAGCCTGGACCTTGGACACCAGGTCTTTAAAGGCCGGCAGGCGGCTGAGACGCACCATGGCTTCAGCCTGCTCGCCGCTGAGACCTTTGACCTTCGGGATGACCGTCCCGCTCAACACAATCTCTTTCCCTCGCAGGAAGTGCTGGAACTCGGCATCAAACGAGGGCTCGCTGGGGTGAAACAGAAGAAGTCAGGAGGTTGTGCTGCTGCTGGTGGTGGTGTGAGCGGTGAGAGGCGAGGCTGTGGCACCTGGTCAAACCCTTCAGGTTGATCCTGGAGAGCAGCACGGCAAACGTGATGTGATCCTGATGCAGCATTCCTCGAGCCACACGGTTAAAGGCCACCTGGGCGCGGGGGTCAGAGGTCAGGGCGTGTCCAGCAGCAGCTGATGGGACGCCTCACCTGGAACAGGTCTTTGGTGATGAGCGACAGCCGCTGCGTGTGGTCGCTCACGCTCTTCAGGTTGGAGTTCTCGTACAGAACCGTGTGGTAGATGTCCAGGAACAGATGCAGCGAGTACTGATACAGGAAGTGCATCTGCGGGAGACAGAGACCACACTGGTGGCGACCGATCACGTGACCGCGGCGCTGGCCGGTGGCAGACAAGGACCTGGTTGAGAGACTCCATGGTGAAGTAGATGCTGCTGCAGGCGGAGGAGAGAGACAAGTACTGCTGCGACACCGTCTCCACCTCCTGCATCACGATGTCCGTCTCCTCCACCTTCCGGGTCACCTCCGCCGCCTCCTTCTTCAGGTTCTCCAGGGTGGTGATGATGGTGTCGTCGTCCAGGATCCGACCCTTGACCTCGTTCAGGGCCTGCAGCAGAGACTTCTCCAGCTGACGCAGGCGCAGCTGGAACTCACCTGGAGGGAGGGGGCGTGGTCAGCGTGTGGGCGGAGTCTACGGGGCGTCAACCCTAACCCTCACCCTGCAGCTTCAGCAGGTCCGAGCGCTTCTCGTCCACGTCGGGCCGCTCGGCCTTCAGGACCTCGTTGAGACACTGGCTCTGCAGGCTGCTGCGCGTCACGGTGAAGTTGACGAAGGTCACGCGGGAGCACAGGTCCGGCGGGAACTCCACCTGCCAGGGGTCAGAGGTCAGGAGGCGGCGCTCCTCAGGCGGCAGGAGGCTGGTACCGTGGGGTCTCGCGTGGAGAGGAAGATGACGAAGGAGGGAGACAGGTCGATGTCCTGGTCCCCGAGCGTGATGAGCACGCGTCCGCCCGTCCTCCGCACCTCTCGGTTCAGCACCGGGTTGAGAATGGGGTCGTAGCTCTCCACGTCCTGCAACACAGCCAGCGCTCAGCTCTCCGGCCTCGGGTCAGAGTCACGTGACCCGCGCACCTGCACCAGCAGCGGGTTGCCGAATCTCAGCGCGCTCTCCAGGTTCTTCCTGAAGGCGTCGTCCAGGAAGCTGGTGCGGGTGATCTTCCGCTCCTTGTACTCGTTCATGATGAACTCTGTGGCCTGACCGGACGGGTCGATGATCAGCGGGTACCTGCGGGACACCTCGTCAGCGCAAACAGTATCATACGTGTGTGTGTGTGTGTGTGTCGTGCGCAGATGACCAAAACAGTGAAAAAGAAGGGAGAGAAAGAGCGCAAAAGGCAACGCGTGTGTGTCAGTGTGAGTGCGTCTCTCTCTAAGTCTGTGACGGGCGGGGGCGGGGCTTCAACGCATCACTCAGTTATTAACGATGTTCACGTCAATTACAGGATTAATCGTCACACTCCGAATAAGCGAACATGTTTTTTTTTTTTTATATCTAAATTGTGTCAAATGCCTAAAGACATAGGTAATGCGAAACAATCCAGGTGTTGGGTGAAGGGATGTGGGATAAATCCGATGACTTGATTCCCAGTTTGCAAAACAAACACAACGATTGGCATTCGTGAGAGATGGAGGAAAAAAAAAAAAAAA
>CM051499.1:151441-157459 GCA_028031935.1 Paedocypris micromegethes | reverse complement strand
AAAAAAAAAAAAAAAAAAAACACAAAAGCTGTCAGGTTCACAACATAGGAAAAAGAGAAAAGAAGATGAGGAAAAACGAGCAAAAGATAAAGTTATGCAATCTCTCTAAATGTTACAGTATTCATGTACGATATGTCGTACGAGGACCTAATTGATGATTTTGCGTCAAGGAAGGCCAGAAAAGTCAGATTTGAGTTTTTAGTTTATGTTTTTTTTTTTAAGTTTTATTTTAAGATTGTGTAGTTTGATTCAAGATATTTAACATATTTATTCTATATTTTATTTGTGTGTTATTCTATATATATATATTTATTTATTTTTCATTTGGTAACTTTACAGTGTAGACTGGGCACCGCGCAGCACTCACCGGTTGAACCGCTTCAGCATGATGGCGTTCTCGGTGCAGAGGTCGTCCGCGGGGAGGGAGTTGGCCTGCCAGCGAAGCCGCTCGTCCGCGTTGGACAGATACTCCGTCCTGGCGATGTCCGTGCGGAACTGAAGCAGAGAGCCGTCAGGGACACGCCCGGCCCGCTGGAGGCCTCGTCTGAAGGTACCTGCACGTTGGCCTGCTGGAGGTGATGGGACCAGGTGGTGAAGAGGTTCTGCCTCATCTGCTGGTCAAAGTAGCCGGCGTAGGCGATGAAGGCGGCCGACAGCAGACAGTCTCCGGCGATGGTGGACATCTGGTTCTTGAAGGTCTCGCTGGTCTTCTCCCATCGCTCCCTCTCGGCGGACAGACTCTTCAGCAGCGCCGTGCTGCGGTTCACCTGCCAACGCATCACAGAGACGCTCACGCCTCCCGCCGACCCCTGATGACCTCACGCCGTACCTTCGCCTCCACCGCGGCCAGGTCGGCCTTGATGGCCTGAGCCTCAGAGATCAGCACGGCGTACTCCTCCTTGTAGCGGGCGATGCTGGCCTCCAGGTCCCGGATCATCTGCTCCACCTCCTCCGCCTTGGTCTTGTTGTCTTTGGCGTCGTCCTCCAGCTTCTGCAGCTCGTTCCTCAGGGGCTCCACACGCTTCAGCATGTCCGCGTAGTTCAGCTGCGCACACACACCACACACACACACACACACACACGCGGTGAGACTGCGCCAACAGTGTTGAAACGCCTCAATTATTCATGTGTGCTGTGTTTTGTATCAATAAGGTACACATGAGGTGTTGGCCTGGTCACCCTCGTGACAGATCTTGACCTCACTGGAGCGTTTGACCAGGTTAAATAACGTGGTGGAAGGAGGTTTCCAACCGTGTCTGAAAAGTCAAATTCAAGCACTTTCACGGTCCATGTTCAAGCTTTTCCAGCCCCGCACAGTTGTGGTAAAGTTAAAGTATAATAAAGTAAAACGAAGCGTCTGCCTATATAGAAAAACAAAAACCAAGTTGTGCTTTGTACTAGCAATGGGACACGTGTCGCTGTGTTTAGCCGACTGTTCATACACAGTCATTATGAAACAATGAACTACATGTACGTGAACGAAAAGCACGACTCAAAATGATTCGTTCACTTTGTTCAAGAGTCAAAAATCTGAGTCAATTTGGTCTGTTTTTTATTAACAGTAATTTATTAAACAGTAACTTTTTAAGTAACCGCTATGTAATGTTTTTTTCATATTTGTGCGTATAAAAATGTCTGAATTTACAAGGGGCTTGGAACTTATATTAGAGCATTTACATGTTAATTGTGTCCCAAGTCATGATGACATTTTTGCTTTACAAAATTGCTGTCGGCATGTATTACTTTCGTAAGTCAGGACACCACTGCTTTTGTTTGTTGTGAACTAAAGAGTGCATTTTCAAGCACTTGAATTAGAATTGTGTGTTTAAGTCCTTAAAAAAGCTTGAATTTTAAAAGAGCGTCTGTAGGAACCCTGTGGAGGGACTGGGTACCTGAGCAATGGCCCACTTGACCATGGGCCCGCAGGCCAGAGAAGCCCGGTTGACCTGCTCGTAGTTGTAGCTGGGATTGGACATGTAGTTTTTCTTCATCTTCTCTCGGATGGAGTCACTGCGGAGCAGGAAGAGCGTTAGATGGCGGTCTCCTCACCTGAAGGGGAACTCTGACACTACCGTCTGTACAGCTCGACTGACATCTGAGGCCTGACCGCTAAACCTGTGTGTGTGCGCGCGTGTGTGTGAGAACAATACCTCATGTCCTCAGAGACAAAGTTGACTATGCTGGAGATGAAATTGTCTCTGATAATAACTTGTCTGATCTTTTTCCAGTCATTAGTTTCCTCCCCCAGCAGGAGGCAGATAGACTCCAGCGCCAGTTTAACGGCTGCTGGTGGGTTGGCCATCGCTCGCACTTCAACCAGATGCTGCTTCTTTATGGAGCTGACGGCTAGAGGGGGATGGAGGGAGGAGGAGGACGCTTTAGGAGACGCAGAACACACGCCTTCACGTGTCGGAGCGGAGCGGCCGCGGCGCACACAAGAGGAAGCGTGTGCGTGTGTGTGCTCAAGCTCATTTATATAGCGCTTGTCTTAGTCCGAGACCAATGTGAAAAAAAGTCTTTAAAAAGAGAAATGTCGATTCTTTATATGAGTTTTTAAAATGTGGGGGATGTCCTGCGGGGCGTAAAGTGTGGTGGCTCCTCCCCTCACGATGTGTGTGTGTGTGTGTGTGTGACCCTTGACCCTAGCTCTCGCTGCCCTCTCCACGCGCGCGGCGGCCGCTGCTGCTCCAGACACTCAATCACCTGATCTCATCAGCAGAAAAGTTCACAATAGTGGGGATGAAGTTCTCGCGCATTATGATGGAGCGAATCTGCTTCCAGTCGGTGGTGCTCTCGCCCAGCAGCAGACAGATGGACTCCAGCGCCAGCTTGACTGCCGCCGGCGGGTTGGCCATCGATCGCACCTCCACCAAGTGCTGCTTCTTAATAGATTTTACAGCTAAACCAGGCAGAGGCCGTGAGGAGAGAGGGAGAGAGAGAGAGAGAGAGAGAGAGAGAGAGAGAGAGAGTGCAGACAGAGTTACCGCAGTGAAGACAAGGACAGAACAGTCCAGAGCAGGAGGAGGAACAGCAGATGGTTCCTCAAGCAGGAAAGTGCGACAGATAATCATCATTTAGGAGAGACGCGCACGCGCACACACACACACACACCGTTCTGCGCCTCGATGACGGCCGGTTCCACCTGGTCCAGGTCCTGCTGGACTCTCAGCTGCTTGTCTTTAATGACTTCCTGCTGCCTGTAGACGGCCTCCTGGATCTCCTGACTCATGACCTGACACACACACACACACACACACACACACACACGGAGCTTCAGCATCTCGCGGTGGCGTTCGTGATCCGTTTGCGTCGAACCTTCTTCTTCTCGGCCTCCTGCTGGTCCTTCACCATCTTCTTCAGCTTGTCGTTGGCGGCGGCGTTCTTCACCTCCAGCTCCTGACTCTTGATGCGCAGGTCGCGCCGCAGCTCCTCCACCTGCCGAGGGGGCGGGGCGTGAGGCGTGGGCGGGGCCAGCGTGGGGCGGTGACGCTCACCTGATCCACCGTCTCTTTGATCTTCCGCAGGCCCACGTTGAGGTGCATCTGCTGCTCCTCCAGCTCGCTGCGCTTCTCGTTGAACAGGTTGGCGTAGTGGTTGATGAAGTCCAGGTAGTGTCGGGGGGTGATGGCCATGGTGCGGCCGCCACGCTTCGCCAAGCGGTTGTTGGCCTGAGAGAGAGAGAGAGAGAGGAGTGAGAGAGAGAGAGGAGTGAGAGAGAGAGAGTGGAGTGAGAGTGAGAGTGGAGTGAGGCTCTTCCAGTGTGGTGAGGAGTGGAGTGAGAGAGAGAGAGAGTGGAGTGAGAGAGAGAGAGTGGAGTGAGAGTGAGAGTGGAGTGAGGCTCTTCCAGTGTGGTGAGGAGTGGAGTGAGATGTCACCTGATGGAGTGTCTGGTGCACAAACACACAGCCGTTGACTATGGCCTCGCGGTGAGTGGGGGGCTGTGGCAGCTTGTCGTACACTACGGGCATGTAGTCGGGCACTTTGTAGTTGGGCTTCTCCAGGTCCATCTTGCTGGTGAACTCTTTGCCCACCTGGTACAGAGCCTCAGTGGACCAGTCGCCAAACCAGTTGAGCACGCACCTGCGGACAGACCAGAACACCGTCACCGATTTCACCGGACTTTTTTGTGATTGTTGCGGCCTAAAATGCTAAAACGCCTAAAATGTTGCGGGAGCTTTTTCAAAAAGTTGCAATTTTTCTCAAGAGAATTGCATTACCAATTATGTTAAAAGTGTTCTTTGCAAGTTTACTCCCCCAAAGCACAGGAATTCAAAGATTCTGGCAATATTATTTATATTTGCTCCTCAGAATGAAGTGCATTTTTCTGACATAAACGTTGCCTAGGTATTTTTCTTGCAGCTGGTGAAATCCAGGAATGGCTCCTCCATTCGTTACATCAAAAATAAATGTACTTTTTTTCCCGACACAGAGTAAACAGAACGTGCACTGGGGCTCTGCAATCAATCGCATGCAATATTTATGCGCATCTCATCCGCCGGTGTTCCGTCATTTTGCTGCTTCCTAATTGTTTTCATTCCTAACTCGTGCTGCGCGTGTGCGCATTAAATAATCACGTCACGTTCTGCCTTCTTAGAGGTCCCGCCCATAAATGTGTCCTACAGGAGTTACAAATTGTTACAATCATTTATAATCCTTTTATTATCTTTATTCAGATACAGTATACACATTTGTTTAGAGTGTAATCGACTTATCAAGGAAAAGTGATCAATTTGAATCAAATGATTTTGTGAAGCAATAATCAGATGATCCAATGAAGCAACATTCAGTATTTCTGAAACAAATAATTGGTTTAATAGTGAAGTGTGTCATTTCTTCAGTCTTGAAAAACGCCGTTTTGGCCTTATATACGGCATTGGATGGTTGTAATGATCACGGCGAGGTGGGAAACCTTCGGGTGCCGCGGGTTTGAGATCACGTGGTGTGTTCACGCGCTGAGCCGCTACGAGAGCGTTTCAAAGAGTTAGACGAGGCAAAAGAGCCGAACTTCCCATCACGATAATGAAGACCTTCTGTGCGAAAACACTGCTGGTGCTGTGACGGACCACACGGATTGGATGAAACTGCGAGGTGGCAAATAAATGGCGGCGTTTGGATGAATTGGCGTGAGTGTTCTCACCTGTTGAAGAGCGCCGGCGAGGTGGCAGCACGGTCCTTCAGGCCTTCAGAGGACGGGTTCATGGTGAAGACCACGTGCAGGTTCCTGATCACCTGGCTGGTGAACCACTTGTAAAGCTCCTCGTGAGTGTCCAGCATCAGGCCTTCCTTCTGCGCGCCCTCCTTGCACTGGGTCATCAGGGTGGCGTACTCGTCGCCCTCGAACAGCCCGGGCACCTGCGGGGCACAGCCTCCTCTCTGAGCTCAGGGCGGGACGGGGTGAAGAGGTGGTTTGGGGCAGAGCGTCACCTCTCCGTTGGCCAGAAGCGTGTTCATCCGCTCCAGGAAGCCGGAATCCAGCACGTTAGACTCGTCCATGATGAAGGCGATCTTCTCGTTCTTGCAGCCGGAGCGGCGAAGCACCGTCCGCAGGTCCTCGTCAAAGTCCTCGCCCGTGTACTTCCTGTGCACCTGAACACACACACACACACACGCCATCAGCATGTAGGGCACTTCCAGTAGGGCAGGGCAATTAATCAACACAAAAAAAAAAAAAAAAATCGAAATTCAGAATGTACAATGGTTCAAATTTTTCCAAGTCGATTATTTTCCCTTTAAGAAAACTTTTGGATGTGGAGGCGTGTGACCCGAGTTTCCCCAACACGACCAGCTTGACTTGTAAAAATGTAGATAATAAAATACAGCCAATGTCGTTCGGACTCATTTCGGCTTCAGGAAGGACGAGAGAACAAAATGAAGATGAGATCGCCTCATGCAACTATGTTTAACAGAGTTCAACTTTCATTACAACAAGCTGTTGCTTACATTAAAATTGTTGTTTACAGAAGACGCAAAAAATGCACAGGATACATAGTGTTATAATTTATAGCTTATCATCAATAA
>CM051499.1:128941-148941 GCA_028031935.1 Paedocypris micromegethes | reverse complement strand
GCACCGTGTCCAGGGTGGGCACCACCACGTCAGGCGACGCCACCTTGTGAGTCTCCACCTCGATCTGAGGCACCTTGCCCTGCCAGGACTGCCACTCGCCCGTGATGGACACCTGATGACCAGGCAGAGGTCAGAGGTCAGCAAGTTCCCACACTAGGTGAAAGATCTCATTCAAACACTTTCAAGGTCCGTTTCCAGGTTTTTCCACCACTGTTTAGTTGTGGTAAAATGTCTATTTAAAGCCGAAACGTTACCATTTTTGGGGGAGTGTTTTCTCTGCATGTAAAGTTCAATAAAACATCACGTTTTAAGTGGTTACTAAGTTTAACAGAAAGCTGTAGAACTTTCTTTGTTCAAAGTGTAAACGAGAAACTATAACCAAGTCTGATTTTAAAAAGAAGGCGTCTTGACATTCAAAAAATCTTTGATATTAAATGAAACGTCATAACACGGCTGTCTTGACTGGTTCCAGTGAGTTTAAATGTTAAAATATTTTATATTCGTCTTTTGGTAACTGTTTATTATTTTGAATGCATGTTTAAATACTATATGTTACATACTAAATTAAAAAGTAAAATCTGAAAAATTACCCTTCCCAGGTCACGGTAAAACGATCAAACGTCGACCGATCCGCAACGACAAAAAGGATGTGGATCACCGAGTTAATGCATTCATTTTTTAAATGCATCGATAGTACAGTGGCAATGTACCGGACTGGACAGGAGTCAGGTAGGTCAGGGTTTAGGCCTTCGCAAAGCATTTTGCTGTTCATCTTTGGCAAATTTCAAGCATTCTAAAAAACAAAAAGCAGCTTGGCAAAATAACATCAACCTCAGACAGAAAACGAACGGAAAAAATGGTCAAAAGGCTTCGTTTTGATGATTCAAATACAGTCTATCGTGGTAGTAGTTAGCGCCACACGCTTGGCCTAAGTCCGGGTCCGGTCCCGAAGACGTGCACTTACCCGGATTCCTCTGTATAATTTAATATTCAAGCACTTCATCCAAAATTCAAGCATTTTGAAGGATTTCAGGCATGTCTAGTCTTAAGGTGTTCCTGAACGCACCTCGAAGTCGATGATGGGCACGTTGGGAGCGGAGGGCAGCGACACGGTGGTGATGCGGCGGATGTATTCGCCCAGCTCCGCTCGCATCTTCAGCCGACTGTCCCCGGAGAAGGACCACAGCACGGCGTAGATCAGGTATTTCTGCCACAGACGGACGGTGGTGAGTCTCACGTGACGGAGGAGGAGCGTCTGCTGGGCCGCTGTTCTGAAAACTCTTCCTACACTTACGTCACTGCTCCGTAAAACACGTCCAAACTGAATACTAATATAAAGAACTACAACATATAGTAACATGTTAGGAACATCGTGTGTGCTGTTATAAGTGTCCGTGTTCATTTAGTGCATTTGTGTTTGTTCATTGATCCAACGCTACAATATCAAAAGTACCTACAACAAAAGTACAGGAAGGAATGTCTGTACGATCAAGCAGGAGAAGAACCGATAAACGTAACGATTTTTTTAACGCTCATGTAGCGCGGAAAGTAGAAAAGTGTGAGCGGAGAACAGCTGAGCAGTGACGTATGTTCTAACGCGCATGCTCAGCGCGCAGTGTAGGAACTTCTGAGCTGTAGGAAGAATATTCAGAACACCGTACCTGCATGTACTTCTCCAGCTGGTCCACGGGCATGGGGAAGTCGGGGTGGTTGTTGTTGTAGAGGGCGATGTTGCGGCAGGCCTGGTGCAGCATGGAGAAGAGCGAGCCGAGCGAGCGCAGCCGCGTGAAGTCCATGATGTGCTCCAGCTTAGAGGCGTGTTCCAGCGCTTTGATCACCAGGCCGGTGGAGGTGAAGTACGGCTGCAGCACCGCCGCCGCGTCTCTCTGGATCTGTGTGGCACAGGCGGCATCAGCCATGACGGAGCACCACCCGCACACACACACACACCTGCAGCATGGGTGACGCGCTCTCCTCCGCCTCGTCCTCCGTGGCCTTCCTCATGCGCTGAGCCTCGTCCTCACCCTCGTCCAGCGGGATGCTGCGCAGACGCGCCAGGAAGTTGTTGAAGATCATGTCTGTGCTGAGGACGTCCTCGCTGAACCAGACCATCCCGCAGCGGGACACGGTGGCCAGCGTGGCGTACTTCAGGTCCTGCACCTCGAACATCACGCGCACCTGTGAGGAGCATCGGTGAGGTCACGCGCGCACACACACGCGCGCACGCTCGCTCGCTCGCTCACGTTGGGCGGCAGGCTGAGGCGTTCCCCGTTAGGAAGCGTCAGGAGCTTGTTGTCGTCCAGCACAGAGTTGAGGTTCTCCACCCACTCGGGATCCACGTCGCCGTCGAAGATGATCCACTGCCTCTTCTGCAGCTCTCCGCGAACGTTATCGATGATCCTGAGGACGACGCGTTTAGAAGCGTGCCACGCCCACGGGCGAGCGGCGAGGCGAGGGAGCGCTCACTTCCTCAGCACGTGTGTGAAGAGCCCGTCCGTCCACTCGCGGGTGTTGGGGTCCAGCGTGCCGTACAGGTGGTCCTTGCTGATGGCCTTGGGGTCGATGATGTGAGCCACGCCCTCCACACCCTCCAGACGCTCCAGGGCTTTGAGCAGGACCCTCCAGGCCATGGTCTTCCCGCTGCCGGACGGGCCCACCATCATCAGGCCGTGGTTGATCTGCGTGATCTGGTAGAGCTGCAGCACCTGTGGGCGATCGAGGGGAGACACGCCCTCAGGACACGCCCCTCTGCTGCGCCCCGCCCCGCCCGGCCGGCGCTTACCTTCTCCACCCACGCGCTGCCCACGTCGTCCCCGTCTCCGTAGGTCAGGTACATCTCAGCGCAGACCTTCTTCAGCTCCTCACGCAGAGCCGTCATCTCTCCACGCATGTACTGCACGCCGGGGAAGACGTCTGACAGCAGGCTGAAGAGCAGCGGGATGTCCTCCGCCACCAGCTTGGGCACCATCGTCTCACACACGCTCTGGATCAGAATCTGAGGAACACACACCACTGTTCATTTCGTTGACGGAATATTTTCGTCGCCTTCGTCAACGACACGTTTTACCTGACGAAAACAAAACGAGAACGATATGAAAACTCCCGCTCAGGGACGAAAACTATAACTACATTTCTTTTGACACTTTCGCCAACGAATAAAAACGAAACGAAAATGCCTTTCGTGACGACGTCCAATCATAATGCGAGCTTGTGGAGAAAGGCGGGTGCAAAGGCAGAGAGAAGCAATCAGGACAGGGAGTGTTTCAGCTGCAGGAGAAGCTGGTGAGGGAGTTCTAGAGGAGAGTGTCTTCAGTAACGTCTTCTCCAGCAGGAACAAACACTCAGATATATAGATTCATTTCACAATCAACACCACCTTAGAAAAACTCTCTGTAGCCGCGTGTGAAGCAACAATCACCAGCAGAAACAAAGTTGCAATAATTTGCAAAAGTTGCAAAACGTGATGCAATAATTTATTTTATTTTACTTTGTTAATTTTTCTCTTTGTTGAGGCTTCATTTATGAGAGTACATTTATTTGGTTTGAAAGAAAAGTTCATAAAAATAAGTTCAAGAAAGAAAAATGTTTTGCCAAATAAGATCTTTGTATATATTTGATATGCTCATAATTAACTATTCAGATTTCTTATACGTAGCAACTTTAATAAACATTTAGAATATATAGCACTTATATTTTCGTTGACTAAATCTGTACTGTCAGTTTAATCGACTAAAATGCCGTGGTATTTAGTCAACTAAAATTAGACTAAAACTAAAAGACATTAGGATGACTAAATTGGGACAAACTAAAATGAGTTTTAGTGAAAAGACGAAGACTAAAACTAAATTAAAAATCTTTGTCTAAATGAACACTGACACACACTCCGTACCTCCTGCTCTGGAAGGTTCTCGGCGATCTCGTTCTCGTCCACGTCCTCGCCGCGCTCGCCCTTCTCGCGCTTGATCTTCTGGATGCGCTCTCGCTTCACGTTGCCGGCGCTGATCAACACGCTCTTCAGCGCTCGCAGACCAAAGTCGTAGTGAGACTGAGAGGAGAGCTGCTCGTCACACAGCCTGCAGACGGAAGGACAATCATGAGCCTCTTCAGGCGAGGCGCGGTCACACCCTCACGCACTTGAAGAAGGGCACGATCTTCTTGGCGAGGATCTCGGCGGTGCGGAAGCCCTGCGAGTACAGCATGACCTGAGCGATCAGCTGGCGGTCGGGTTTGGTCATGGCCAGACTCCTGAAGAGCTTCTTGAGGTTGTCCGGCAGGTTGGAGCGTCCGGCGTACCCGGGGTTCATGGTGATGAAGATGGCCATCTCGGCACTGACCTTCACCTGCTTGTTCAGCAGCTCCGTGGTGACCGGGACGCCTGCGCAGCACAACAGCAGCCCTGAGGCCCCGCCCACCACGCCCCGGCCCCGCCCCCCCGCCCCGCGTACGCACTGCGGTCTCGGCTGGGGTTGCTGTGCTCCTTCAGCGCCACCTGGATGTACTGGACCTGCTGGGAGACGGCCGACAGCATGCGCTCCTCCAGGCGGTTGAACTCGTCGAAGCAGCCCCACGCGCCCACCTGGCACAGACCCACGAAGATGCGGCCCATCGCCTGAGGGAGCAGACGCCAACGCTGAGCTGCGCCTAACCACACAAACCCGTCACGCTGCCAGTCTGCGGGTCGGTACCTGGAAGTCAAAGGTCTCGTCACAGTTGAAGACCAGGACAAAGCGGCCCAGCTGGTGACCCAGAGCCTTGACCGACTCCGTCTTTCCTGTCCCGGCAGGGCCTGAGGGAGAACAGTATTGATCCGTCATTACGTTTATCAGCGTCACAGGCCATTTCTGGGCATATACTACACTCAAAATAACATCAGGTACAAGAGAACACATACAAGACTGTCACATGACACGTGAAGATTAACAAAACATTTCCATAAACGTACACATAAAAATCTTTTAAAAATCTTGACAATAAGCTTTAATAAAACTTTCAAATCTTTGATGGCATTTAGAAATAAGTCTTTCAGTGTAACTCGAGTTTAAAATGAAAAGTTGTACGGGAGAACAAACACTTATTACCGTTTGTGTTACTACATTTCAAGTTTACTTATATAGTGCTTTTCTTACTTACAGAATCCAGACCAACGCAAAGTCGCCAATTCATCGTCAATGACTTTTCTACAAGTGCCTTTCGCTTGTTCTTTTACAGTTTTATTTTTCCACTACGTTTATTTGTGTTGCTGCGATCGAGGCGACCAACCGAAGGGAGATCCTCCCAGACGAGCCTCCAGCGCCTGAGTCATGGTGAGGTAGCAGCGGTCAGTCAGCGGCGTCTGCACCAGCTTCTCCTGCACGCCCAGGTACTCAAAGCCGTAGTTGAACTTGGCGTTGGCCATCTGGATGGAGAGCTGCTGCAGGACGTCCGTCTGCTTGGGGTCGAAGTAGAAGCGCATCTGGCTCAGCCACTCGAAGGACTTGGGGTTGTCGATCTTGTTCTTCATCAGGGTCCTGGTGACGTCTCGCTGGTGGACCAGCTCGGTGATCTACAAGCAGGAGACCGTCAGCTCTCTCCAGAGGCGTGAGGCCTACACGTCTCACCAGATGCTCCAGCTTCTTCCTGCGGAGCGGCGGCTGCTCCATCAGGACGGTGTCGGCCAGCAGGTTCAGCGTGGCCTCCACGTTGGCCAGGACGCCCTGAAGCGGAGCCATGTTCCCGCCGCCGGCCATGGTGCTCAGAGCGCTCTCCACCTTCTCAGACCAGTCGATTTGCGTGGACAGGACGACGAGCTGCGCCTGAGGAGGGAAGAACGCGCCTGAGCTCTGAGAGGAGAAGAAGATCTCACCTGGCCTTACCTGGTAGCGGTCGATCCAGTGGATGTAGGTGCTGAGGTCGATGGCGGTGCCCTTGTTGAAGGCTCCCACCTCAGTGACCGACTCCGCCAGCAGCTTGGCCAGAGTCACTCTCATCTCGCGCTCCACCAGCGTCAGCCACTCGTTGATCTTCGGGTGCTCGGTGATGGACACGGGGGTTTTGAACAGCACCTGTAGTCGGGGGGTCAGAGGTCAGTCGCGGGGCCGGGTGAGCTGAAGACACGCCTCCGGACGAACCTCCTCTCCCTCACGGGACGAGATGCCCTGGACCTCGCTGTTGTCCTCGTTCAGCAAGATGCTGGAAACCCCAGCAAACATCTTCTTGAAGTGCTTCTGCAGTTTGGCCACGTTCTTACTGTTGCCAATGATCTCCAGCAGATCTTCATCTCCGACAAAGTAGAACCTGCCGGAATCAAGCGTCACTGAAACGTCGATTCATCACTAGGTAGGAGACCTGCACGAGTCAATATAATAAGACTGGATAAAGCAAGACTCACGATCTGTTTGCCCTAGAACAGTCATGATTCTGGATATTTTTCCATTTTAAATATTTAACCCTGAAAATCAGGTTGTCAAACTGCAATATGACACATTACTCTTTGCTTGAAACTTAAATAAATGGAATGAAAAATAAACGACATGGTATGTAAAAAAAAGGTTTTTTATTAAATTCCCAATAAATGTAATAAAAATAAACAGACCAATGTACAGTATTATGTACAGTTGAGGACAAAATTATTAGCTCCGTTTAAAAGCACTTTTGAAATACATCTCAAACAATGATTATTTTGTAGGCGGAGCTAATAATTCTGTCCTGAACTGTAGATGTTTGGCGGTGTGTGGTTTGCAGAGTGTCTTCTTTGGTTTGAAACCGCAGTAAACACACACACACACACACACACACACACACACACACACACTTCAGAATAAAATCCTTTTTCCAGGTTGTATAATGTTGGAGCTTTACTGTTGTTTAATCACTCATTCTCCCTGTTTTTTTTAAACTCGACTCACATCCACTGTTCTAGTGCGGGTAATAAACGCACATGACTGTGGCAGAGTGTCCGGTTCACATCAACCGTGCAGCTCTACTAGGTCACTAACACCACAGCTCTGCACTGACCTCGGGAAAGACGAGCGCTCCCTCTCCAGATACTCGCCCAGGGCTTTCTGGATCTTTCCCAGCAGGTCGGCCAGTCGCTCCAGTGACCTCTGCACACCCTGAATGTTCAGCACATCCATGACGAGTGGAGACTTGGTGACCTTCTTCATCAGAGCCAGAAACTCGGTGCTGATGCTGCGGACCAGAAGGAAAAGGTCGCGAGAGTGTCCTCGAGGAGAGCGGCTCCTGTGTGAAGGTGACCTGACTGACCTCTGGAAGCGCTGGGTCTCCACCGGGAGCAGATGTTTGATGTCCGCACTGCCCGTGAAGATGCCCTCCAGGTAAACCCATCGCCGCTGCACGTCGATCCACACGTCGAACAGAGCCATGATGCGGTTGAGCTTGTCCTCCCAGCTCAGAGCGTCCTCCTCAAACACCTGGAGAAGGTAGCGTGGCCATCAGACTGGGCACCAGCGGGACAAACCCTGCCAGCGCCGCGGCACCTTGTAGTACGGCGAGAGCTTCATGGCGGACACGCTGTTGATGTGTTCCTTGACTTTGTTGAACAGGTCGTCCCAACCGCGAATCAGCCGACACTTGTTCTGGTAGTTGACCAGGTCGAGCTCGTACGAGTTCCACACTTCGCGGATCTGTGGAGGAGTGAGACGCGAGTAAGCGCAGCTCGGACAGCAGAGGAGGAGAGTGGAGGCGGACACCTGTTTGAGGAACTCCTCCAGAGCCATCTCGCCCTGAGCCACCAGCAGAACGTCCTTCACCACCATCTCGTTCTTCTGAAGGTCCACGTCCCAGATCTGTCCCAGGCTCAGTTCCGACAGAACCCAGTTCACGTGCAGACGCTTCATCAGCTGCTTCCAGTGACGGTCCTTCAGCGCCTCGGACTTCAGCTCGATCACCAGCATGTTCACCTACAACCAAAACATCTCCATTAAAACCTCTCCTCAGCCTTCACTTCACTTCAGCAGGGGTTTGCGATCAGCAGGTCTGATCTTCACCTTCATGTAGCCCTTCAACAGCCGCTGCACGTACTCGTAGGAAGCGTACTGCCGCAAACGCGCCGGGAAGTTCTTCAGCTGGTTCAGGAGGCCGTCCAGACTCTGCCGAAGCTACAGCGAGTGCGAGAACGCGGATCAGAAGGGCGTCAGGCCACCACCGGCGTCGCTCACCTTCCGCGGCTGCACCGAGACCCAGGGCTGTTCCTTCATCTGATCGATCTGCTCCCAGACCTTCGACAGCTCCGACCACACGCCCTTCAGATCCTGCAGCTCCTCCAGAGCCACCTAGACACACGCCAGCGTCAGTACCAGTCATGAGGTGGCGGTAGAGGACCTGCTGATGGGAGCACCTGCACTCGCTCCTCGCTGCTGCTCAGCAGACCCGTGTCCGTCAGCTCCAGCGCCTCCTTGGCCTTGGCGCACTTCTCCCGGTCGTCCTTCAAACGTCCAAACTTGCCTTCGTAGATTGTGAGAGACTGAAGAGCCTCCTCCGGGCGGAGACTCCCCTGTGGAGCAGCAGAAGGTCAGAAGGTCACAGACGCGCTTTAGGAAAGCGTTGTCGTCCGCCCAGTCGTACCGCCACTGGTTTGGTCTTCTCCCAGTCGGACAGCAGGTCTGTGGTGCGGTTCTCCACCGCTCGGTCCTCCTGGACGATCTTCATCTGTAGGTTGGCCACCTGCTGCTGGATGGCGGTGTCTTTGCGCTTCATGATGTCACTGAAGGCTCCCCACTCTCCCTCGATGTTGTCGATGTACAGCCAGGAAGGCGGGAACTGGAAACGCTGCTTCTCCAGGAGGCGCTGACCGTTGCGGAACATCTGGAGAGAGAGAGAGAGAGAGAGAGAGAGAGAGAGTCAGTCACGAGACCTCAGACGAGACGCTCACTCGCGCCGCACGAGCTCTGCACTCACGTCCACTTGCTTCTCAAACTGCTTGATCTTGCGCTTGAGCGTCTGCACGTACGTGATGAAGGTCACGGCGTCCGAGGTGCTGGCCGTGTCCACGGAATGCTGTTCCAGCTCTTGACGAGACTGAAGGACGCAGAAGCTTCAGAAACTCTCCAGCAGAAGGACCTTCAGCAGCGAGCGGACCACACTCACCTTGGAGATCTGAGAGTGGAAGTCCTGCATGTTGTTTCCCAGCATCTGTCCAAACTTACTGAGGACCTCCTTGTGCCAAGAGTCGTACTTCAGGTTGACCTTTGACTGGACCTGCATGAAGCATCAGAAGCAACCTCAGGATGTGGAGAACAGCCCTTAACCCTATAATGCAACCCGTGACACCACTGTCACGCTATGTTTAATGATTTTTTTAATAGATTTTCAAAAATAAATTTTTCAAAATTTTTTCCCATATTTTTACTTTTAGATGTAATTTGTTGCTGGAACACCAGGTGGCGCCAATTTACTGCTTAATTAGGCTTCCAGAGCAGTTTGTATTGTCCAATGTCCAAAAATTTGGGATCAATACCATTTTTTCCCAGATATCAAAAATCTTATCTACCGGGAGCGGGGCAATATTTTTACCCGAAAAAATTTTTTTTTTTATAGAAAGTTGTGTCTGGTGGTATTCTTGAATATGCCCGGAAACATGTCAATGTTTTGATTTTTGTTTTCATTCTATTAATTTTTATTGCATTATTTTAAAACATTTTTTTTTTCATATTTAAAAATTTTATTAATTTTTTTTTTTTTCATTTTTCTTAGTTTGATGCCAAATATTACGTCGTTTGAAAAAAAATTGTTTTAAGCGCTCTTTCTGGTACTGCGCATTAATACACACAACCAGTCACAGGTCAGACCTTGCCATAGTCGATGATGACCGGGCCAAACTCCTTCCTGGTCTCTGCGTTGTCGAACGTGCCGCGAGCTTTGCGGATCTGCACGAGCAGCGCCTGCCACTTGTTGAGATCTTCTCCCAGACGGTTGTAGATGTTTTCGGGCTGCATGTCCCACAGACACTGATACTGCAGCCACACCTGTCGGAGCAGAGAGAGAGTGAGGCGAGTCGTCCAATCACACGGCCTCGTGACGTGATCCTTACCTTGACGTACTGCTCCACCTCAGAGACGTTCCCCTTCACCGCGTTGTAGGACTCCTCCAGGGCGGCAGGACCGTCGGGCATCCTCGTGAGAGCGTTCCTGTAGAACTTCTCCTCCTCTGATAACTCGTAGTGAACGCCGACCTGTTGAAAGAGCAGCGTGTGAGGCGAGGAACATGCTGCAGCACAGCGGACTGTGTGAGGAGATTAGGACCTGATATCTCTGACTCTGGATTCTGGGCAAAGCCAGAACGACCATCTTCCAGGCAAACATCTCCTGGTAGAGCCTGTAGCGACAGTCCTCGATAGGAGGGTTCAGATAGATGACCTGGTTGGTGATTCTCAGCTCATGGATGACGTTCTGTTTTATTAGAAGGAAAGGAAGTTTAGATGTGTCCACTGAGCTTCAGTGAGACTAGAGGCGGAGGACTTGCCTTGATCTTGGGCTCTCCTCCGGGCTTGTGGCTGACTTGAGGAGCTTCCGTGTCCATATCCACGTCAGCCCTGTCCTCCATCTGCCCCCTGAGAACCTGCGTCCAGGCCTTGAGTCCGGCCTGAAGCCGCACGCCGAGGATGCGCTCGATCTGCGAGGAGAGCGAAGGAACGGTTTGAATCTGCCGTGACCGTCCTCGATGTCCATCTGCCGTGACTCACCTCGATGTCCAGCTTGTTGACCCAGATGGGCAGGTTGGAGTAGGAGTGCAGGTTGAGGTCATCCACGGCCTTCTGAATGCGACTGAGGATCTCGCCGAAGGTCCGGTGCTCGTACATGCAGGTCTCCAGGGAACGGACCTCCAGGTCGATCTTCTCCTCGATCAGAAGCAGGTCGTCCACCTGAGAGACAGACGTGGGGTCAGACGAGCGTGAAGGCTTCAGACCACATGTGGAGCTACCTTTTCCTGGAAGTTGAAGACCGTCTCTGCCAGCCGCTGCACGTAAGGGTCCAGCTTGTAGGACTCCCAGACCAGAGCGATGCCCTCCGTGACCAGCGCCTGCACCTCCTTCTTCAGGCCGGCCACCAGCAGCGAGATGGACATCCTCTCCTCCACCTTCTCACAGGTGCGCTCGTACGTGCGCACGCTCTCGATCAGCGAGATGGCGAAGGGGTACAGCTGGTTGGCCTGGTGGGCCTTGTTGACGATGGCCAGGGGCACGCGGAAGCTCAGCCACTTCAGGTTGCGCACCTCCTTGGACAGGGTGATGATCTCGGGCAGGAAGTTGACCTTGAGCTTGAGCACGGTGCCGGTGCGGCCGCGGGCGCGCGTGTTCTCGATGGTGAAGATGCGGCCGGACACGCCCAGGTTGCGCTGCTGCACCTTGCGGGCCCAGTCGTCGAAGATCTCCTGCGTGTTGAGCTTGGCCCGGAAGCTGTCGCCGTCCTGCTTGAGCTTGAGACCTTCCACGTGGTTCTCCCAGCCCTTGCCCAGCACGTCCTCCACACGCTTCATGTAGGCCGTCAGCTGCCGGTCGATCTGCTTGGCCCAGATGATGGAGCCGGAGACGGGCGGCAGGTCTCGCACGTGGCTCATCTTGCAGGACTGGCTCTGCGGGTACTGCACCTTGAACTTGTCGTGCAGCGACTCGATGTCGTCCTTCACCCGCTGGATCAGCTGCGTCTGGTACTCGCGGATGGCGCCGCGGATGTGCGGACGGACGAAGAGCGCGTTGAAGCGGGAGAAGATGCGGAACATCTCGTTGGCGTTCTTGGCCGTTCCCAGCTGGTCGCGCAGCCGCGCCGTGATGCGGGTCTCCACGCGGTCGATGCGCTCGTCGTAGCGCTTCATGGCCGCCTCCCAGGCCTCCATTCCCTCCTTGGACACGTCCAGGCCGTCCACCTCCTTCACGTTCTCGTAGGCCAGGTTCACTTCCTCGATGGCGTTGGCGTCGGCGGCGTCAAACAGGACCTCGGTGACCTTCACGTCTGCGGGCTCCACCGCTTCGCTCTGGGCGTGCTGGGACACGGCGGACACCTGCGGAGCAAACGTCAGGGTCAGTCAGCCGTGAGAAGGTGAGGTCACCTGAGGACCTGAGCACCTGAGGTCTGAGGACCCGCACGATCACGGCTCGCAGCTGCTCGTGCTGACGGCGGAAGCGGCGCATGTGGTCCAGACGCGACTGAAGCTTGCGATGCGCCGGGCTCAGACGCCACACCATCTTCAGGTTCTCCTCCCTCTTCCTCTTCACGATGTCCCTCAGCAGCACTTGCAGCTTCTCGTACTCGTCCTCCCACGTCTGGAAGACCTCGAAACACGCCACCATCACCTGCGCAGACCATCGGTTAGCACGCGCCGCTCGCACAAACACCTCTGAGGAACGACTCAGGCACCTTCTCAAACTCCTCGTAGGCCACGTGCATGAGCTTGCGGGTGCCGAGCACCTTGAGGAGCTGGGCGCTGAGGTCACGTGAGATGGCCTCCACTAGACGCAGGGCGCGCTGGATGGGATACTTGGTGTTCCGGATCTTGCGCAGGTGCGTGAAGATGGCCACCAGCGCCTGGCGGATCTTGTCCAGCTCTGTGGCCGACAGCAGGTCGTTGAGGGGGAAGTCCTTCATCAGGGGGTTGTAGTCGTTCACCGTTTCCACCGCCTGCTTCAAGCCTGAGAGGAACATCAGCGTCAGCAGAAGCCAGCTGAGGGCGTGAGAGAGGGCGTGTCACCTGTGTCCGTGTCGAAGCTGACGGTGGCGTGGAAGCGCTTGCCGTGCTTCAGGATGTCCAGGGTGAGCAGCACCTCCGGACTCTCCCTCTTCTCTTGAATGCGGTTCAGGGCCCGTTCCAGGTTCAGCCAGAAGCCGATCTCCTGAAGGGCCGTTCCAGAGGCGGGGTCCCGGTCCAGTTTGGTCACCTGCAGGAGCTGACGTCAACACCAGGGGACACGCCTCGGTGAGGAGAACATCTCAAACCTTCTGAATCTCCCTGATCCAGCGATTGACTCCCGACTGCAGCTGGTTGAGGAAGCTCGGGTCCTCCACCTTGTCACCGAAGTCCGTGACCTTGGGCTTCTCGTCGCGCTCGTAGCACTGCTTGGCCACGTTGGTGATGATGGGGTGGATGAGCAGGCTGATCTCGGGGATCTCGATGTTCTGCTGCAGGTGGAGCAGCCCCATCTCCAGCTCGGCGATCTTCTTCTCCACAGACGGGGCCATTTTGTCTCCATCCCTGCGCACACACACACACACGGGGTCAGCAGCGGCGTACGGGGGCGTGTCCACACGGGAGCGCTCACCTGTCGGCCTTCCCAGACTCGCGGATGTAGGACTTGAAGTACGGAGAGACAGCATTGCTGATGAAGGAGTGCAGGGTCTCGTAGGGCGAGTCTTCGCTCAGCGTCAGGACCCGCACCTGGCTGGAGATGGGCTTGTCTGCGTCGATGACGCCGGTGCGCTTGATCAGGGCGAGGCTGAGAGAGACGGGGCGTGTCAGTCAGGCGGACGGGCGTTCCTCCGGGCGAGCCTCACCTGTTGGACTTCAGGCCGTAGTGGATGTCGATGCTGACGCCGTAAGAGATGCACTCCCGCTCCTCCTCGCCCTCATCACCCACGTCCTCTGAGCAGCACACACACACACACACACACACACACACGATTAAACAGTGACGTCACCGCTCCGCACTGCACCCTCACACACACACCTTTGAGCGCGCTCCTCTCCACCAGGATGGTGTGTATCTGCGGGTCCGAGAGGAACTTCCTCATCTGCTCCAGCGCGCTCTTCTCCTCCAGCGCCGTCTCCAGAGAGGAGGGCGCGTCTCCGCCATCTTCCAGCAGCAGCGGCACCAGCTTTCTGATGTGCTTCTGCAGCACCGACGCGTCCGCCACCGTCTGCACCGCCGCGGACACCTCCAGCCCGCCGCCCTCCTCCAGCCCGCCGCCGCCGTCAGACATGTCCCGCTGAGCGCCGCTAACTAAGATGTGAAAGATAAGAAAGAGAGTCGATGTGTCGCCAGCCGTCAGACTCCGCACAATGGCCACCGCCCAGCGCAACAGGAAGTCTTATTGTTTCGCTCTTCCCTGGGAAATGTAGTTTTTTCTTCGGCGGAAGCTGAGACGGGCGTCTACTCGGGAACTACAATACCCAGAGACGGCGAGTTTGACGCATGCGCAGATCTGCATTTTTTCGGTGTGGAAAAAAACGGCATCGTCAATAAAACAATATTTTATATAACGATGTTTATGAAAGAGACTGAAGCTTGTAGTATAGGTCCACGCGTCAGTGTTTAATAGAGTTTATACCCGCGGGATTCTTGTGTTGTGTGTGTTGTTCTGCCCGGAGGAGGTGCACATGACCGGAGCGCGAGACACAGTTATGGGGAAACACAGACACTCGTTTGTTTTTGATGATGATGATGGTGATTTCTTCCGTCTAATCTGTGACAAAGCTTTCTTCTGTGAAGTCCAGCAGCGTGCTAAAGTGACCGGAAGTGGACGCCAAGTGACCGCGATTGACCACGTGCGCAGCAGGGGGCAGCAGAGACACGTCGAGCGGCTCAGCCAATCACAATAAGTCCAACAACTCGCGTGCACACACACTCACGCCATCGTCTGGGACAGAAACAAGTTCTGAGGAAAGAGGGACAGTGAGGAGGAAGTGTTTTATTCAGTGCTGCTGAGGAGGAGGATGCTGAGCGGCTCCTTCATGCCCTCACGCCTCTGCTGCTGCTCCATCAGCCTCCGGTAACGCCCGCTCGCCCTCCAGCGCTGGCAGTGTCCCGAGAAGATCAGGCCGGTGGTGATGAGCAGCACCAGCGCCGTGAGCAGAGCCAGAGCGGCCAGGCAGAGCAGAGGAGAGCCGGGGTCCCGCGCCACACTGCCCCGCCCCGCCTTGTGTCTGGGCCTCGGCCTGCGGGTCCGCGTGGCACAGGAGGGGCCGGTGAAGGAGGGCGGGCACACGCAGCGGTGACCCTCGTGACCCAGGCAGCTCCCGCCATTCAGGCACGGATTAGACTGGCAGGGGTCCGACTCACAGTGGCCCCCGTCTGCACAGGTGCTGGAGGAGCTGAGAGAGGCACACACACACACACACACACACACACACAACGATACAGTGATAGAGAGAGACACGCGCATAAACAGATGCGCAAACTTTTTGTTTTGTGACTGACAGAGTAAAAATAAATGTTAAAAATATACTAGTACAATTATTTCACGTACATTTTGTGTATATGATTCTGCGTTTTTAAAACCTCTTCATAAATGAATAAATAAAACTTCATAACGAATTAACCTGTTGGAAAAAAAACATTGACTTTCATTTAAGTTCAGCAGGACGGACTAAATCGTGTAACGAGCCGCATGTGGCCCGCGGGCCGTAGTTTGCCCAGGTCTGGGTTAGAGACACACACACACTTGCATTTATATCATAGTGGGGCCCCACCACTAACTTACATGATAAACGATACCTTCTCTCTTTTCTCACTGTAACCCAAAGCATCAAAATCCCCTCACCCCCTTTAATATTTTTAGTTTTAATATCTGTCTTAAAATTACATTTTGGCCCTCGAAAAGATCTTCAAAGTTGTGGGTCCCTAGTCAAAGACACCATCCAGCATCCTGGGCCCGATTTAGTGCTAATCGCAGGAACACACACACACAAGCAGGTCTGGTGTGTAACACTCACCCGTTTGGTCTGGGCTCACAGCGGCTCTGGACGGATCCGGACGTCTCGGTCAGGACACAGGTGAGATTCTCTGGACACGGCTTCAGCGGACACGGATCAGAGTCTGAGACACACACACACACACACGCGCGCGCGCGCAGTTCAGAGACGCAACAGATGCTGATGCTGGAGACGGAGCATCTTCACCTTGAGCCGCGACAGACGCGCAGCAGAGCAGGAGAAGGTGGATCATCTCAGCGCATCTCCAGACGTGCTCCCGTGAGACGCGGCGCGTGGAGTTTGATCCGTTGGGTTCCGCGCGAGCTTCTCGACGGAGGCCAGCTCAACTCCGCCCACCAGACGCGTGCGGGGGGCGGGGCTCGGGATCACCTGCGGTCACCTGGCCTGGCACGAGCACCGCCGCCAAAAAACCCGCACTGATGCGCGCGACACTGCGCTCGTGCACGCGCTGTCCTACTTCTGTTTACAGACCCGAGAGTCCAATTAAAGTGAGTTCGTGTGTGTGTGTGTGTGTGTCTGGTTCTTCATCTCCGTCTCGCGCGCGCAGCTGTAATTGGGTCCCGCGTGAAGCTGCTTCCACACGGTTGTCACAGCAACAGGCTCCGACTCTCTTGCTCTACTTGTGTCAGAGCGAAACTGATCTCACGGACTCCCGGGAACAAACTGCCGGAATCATCCGACACGCCGTCAAAGTTCCACAAGTTTCCCGCATCTTCGATCATCGCGGGTCACTTCAGATTCATCACTGTTGCTATGGTGACCCCGACACTGACCAGCTGAAGCTCGCGGCGCCACTGGGGTTTCACTCTATCGACGTAACGATTGACCTGCGATAGATGAAATTTCACAGTCACGGGCTTCATCAATCAGGAGCTACTGAAGCTCGAGGCGTGTGTTTGTGTGTGTGTGTGTGTGTGCGTGTGTGTGTGTGAGAGAGAGAGAGAGAGAGAGAGAGAGAGAGAGAGAGAGAGAGAGAGAGAGAGAGAGAGAAATAAAGAGGGAGAGGGAGACAGACAGAGAGAGAGATGAATAAAAACAGAGTCAAAAATTTAAAAAATATAGGCAGGGACAAACAGAGAGAAAGAAAAAGAGAGATGGAGAGACAAATAGAGAGAGTGAGAAAGACAGAAAAAGAGAGATGAAGAGAAACAGAGGGGAAAAAAAGAGAGAGAGAGAGAGAGAGAGAGAGAGACAGAGAGAGAAAGAAAGAGTAACAGACAGAGTGAGAAAGACCGAGACAGAGATGAAGAGAAACAGACAGAAACAACATAAGAAAAAGAGGGAGACAGGGACAAACAGACAGAGAGATAGACAGAAAAAGAGAAGGAGAGACTGACAGAGAGATGAAGAGAGAGACAGAGACAAAAAAGGGAAAGAGAGACAGACAGACAGAGTTTCTGTTGTTATCAATGTTTCTGTTCCAGTGACTGAACATGATCAGGAGATTCTGCAGTAGATGTCACGTCTGTCCGTTATTAAAGCAGCTTCATCAGTGAGGAATCGATTTATGGAAGTTTCTCTGACGCTCACACGCAACCAGGATCAATGTTTCCCAGAGGAACTGACCCGGAAACCAACGACACGGACCAGACACGCACACACACACACACACACACACACGCTGCTTGTGATGGGACATTGATGCGTCTGACAGCAGCGCAGCAGGAACTGAAGCTCCAGCATGGTGCAGTTCTCCAGCCCCGTGAAGATGCAGAAGCTCCTGTCCCGCAGCAGCCGTGAGCTCCGACCCCGTGAGGAGCGCGTCTCCTGCTCCTCCAGCGCCTCCTGCCCCGTGTTCTCCGCCCCGCGCAGCGACCCCGAGGAGCAGGACGTGAGGAGCCCCTGCAGCATCTCCTCACCCGACCTCCACAGCTCCAGCGACGACACCAGCAGCTGGAGCTCCGGAGCCACCTGTCTGCTCCGGGAACGCCGAGACTCCGAGACGGGACCAGACCACGGAGACTCGGACCACAGCCGGTCCAGTCAGGAGAGCCTGGAGGAGCAGATCAGAACCAAGCTCAAGTTCTCACGCTTCCTGGACGAGGTGACCTGCAGGGTGCTGGGCCCCGAGGGTCAGAGGGGGTTCGGAGGAGGGCGACCCGAAGAGCCTGAGCCTGAACCTGAACCAGAACCCGCCTCGGTGTACTGGTGTCTGCCCAGCTGCAGGGTTCTGGAGCCCAGCGAGACCCCGAGGTACACGGAGACGGACATGGACCGGGTCAGCAGTGAAGCAGAGTCCAGCACCGGGTCACATGATGGACACACGATGACCTGTGGAGCGGACCGACCCGTGAGGCAACACACACACACACACACACACACACACTCTCACACACACTCTCTATCTCTCACTCTCTCTGTCGAGGTGTGTGAGGGTGCGTGTCTGGATCTAGAACCCACCGGACCGGGATTAGAACCTGCTGACAGATCAAGCTCCCGACCACTGAACACACATGAGAAATATACAACACGAATTCAACCAAAGGAGAAACTAGAACTGAAACCACACACACACATATATCAATAATTCAGAGTGCGTGTGTGTGTGTGTCTCGGCACACGCTCACACTCTCTCTCAAACAGAATCAACAAGCACATGTTTTATTAAACCTGTTTCTGTCCACAGGCTTCAGATGCTGATGAAAGGTAGAGACTCTCTCTCTCTCTCTCTGTCTGTCTGTCTCACACACTCTCTCTCTCTCTCTCTGTCTGTCTCACACTCTCTCTCTCTGTCTGTCTGTCTCACACTCTCTCTCTCTGTTTCTCTCTCTCTCTATTTGTCTGTCTGTCTGTCTCTCTCTCTCTTTGTCTGTCTGTCTCACACTCTGCTCTGTCTCACTGTATCTCTCTCACTCTCTTTCATGTCTGTCTCTCTCTCTATCTGTATGTCTCTATCTCTCAATTATTTCTAAGTCTGTGTGTGTGTGCAGGTGTGTGCAGGAGCGTCTGCGCAGGCGTCTGACTCACACGACTCGTCGTCTGCAGCAGCTGGAGTTCGACTGTAAATCCGCGCGTCTGGCGCTTCAGACGGAGCTGCAACGAACCCGCGAGCAGCTGGTGCGAGTGACGGAGCGGCTGCACAGGTCAGAGGTCACTGGCCTTTACAGAGCACACACACACAGAGTTAATCACAGCGCGCGTGTGTGTGTGTGTGTGTGTGATCTGCAGGATTCACAGCAGCTACGCGGCTCTACAGAGAATCAACCAGGACACGGAGGAGAAGCTCCAGCAGACGGTGAGACACACACACACACGCGCGCGCGCGCGCGCAGGTGAGACTGTTGCCATGACGACAGCAGGGTGATTGACACTTCACTGTGTGTGTGTGTGTGTCAGACTCGTCGGCACGAAGAGGAGAAACGAGCTCTGAGGAGAGAGATCTTCCTCCTGAAGAAACACCTGCTGGACGCCACAGTCAATGTACACAAGCTGCAGCGCGACAACGTGCGTCTCACTCACACACACACACACACACACACCTCTGCTTGTCAATGTGATGTGACAGTGAGTTTGATTAGACTGTTTAGCCTGAAGTGCATGAAAGTTGACAGGAAGTGTGTGTGTGTGTGTTCAACAGGATCTCTACAGGAAAGACTGTCATCTGGCAGCTCAGCTACTCCAGCTGGGGAAATACAAGGTCAACACACACACACACACACACCTACTCTCACACTCACACACACACACCTTCACTGATCGTCCTTACACTTTTCCGTCCTGCAGTTCACTGTGAGGTCACAGCTGGAGGATCATGGGAATGGCTCCGAGGCCACGCCCCCCACCGGCCGGAGCTGTCCAGTCACACGCTCAGCCAGCCCACAAGTCCCGCCTCCACGCCGGCCGCCAGAGCTGTGCTGCAGTGACACGGCGCTGTACTGCCCAGGTGAGGAGGGGCCTGATAGCCCCGCCCCCTGCCCGCCCCTACACCTGCGCGGCCTCACTCCGTCAGTGGAGGACTGGTGGCGCGGGGGGGTGGGCGGGGCCCTCAGGGTTCCCTCTTGGCGACAAATGAGCGCGGATGACATCAGCAGCAGCGCCTGGCGGAGGGGGCGGAGTCACCTGTGCGGCAGCGTCCGCGAGGAGGAGGGGCTATCTGCCACGCCCTCCGACCCCATCCGCACACGGAGACTCCAGCGCCCCACCCACAGGCCGGAACTGATAGGACACCAGCGCTACAGGCCACACCCACACGGGACAGGACCCACCCACCTGACCCGGAAAGACAGTCTGACCAAAGCACAGCTGTACGGAACTGTACTGAACTGACATCACCAGAGAGGAGAGAGATAGAGAGAGAGAGAGAAAGTGAGAGGAGAGAGACACACAGAGAGAGAGAGAGAGAGAGAGAGAGAGAGAGAGAG
>CM051499.1:97879-108575 GCA_028031935.1 Paedocypris micromegethes | reverse complement strand
GTGTGTGTGTGTGTGTGTTACCCGTCAGCTCGGTCATGTGTGGCTGTGGGATGCCCATCACCCGGTAACAGGCTTCGATCTGCTGTGCCACCAGGGGCTTGGTTGGCGCCATGAAGACCACCTTCCCTGCGGGGAACCAGCGGTAGAAGTTGTACATCAGCACGGCGGCGATGAAGGTCTTGCCCAGGCCGGTGGGGAGACACACGAGCGTGTTGTGGAGCAGAGCCGCGCGTGAGATGTTCTGCTGGTACTGGCGGAGCGGGTAGTTGGTGGGGTAGATCCACAGCTGCCCCGCGCTCGGGTCGAAGCCTGACGGGTCGTCTGAGGGGGGCAGGGAGCGCTCGGCCTCGGTCACCGCCACCAGCATCAGGTCATCATCATCATCATCAGTGCTGTCAAAAGTAGTCACCTTCGTTACTTTGTTAGAGATACTAGAGTTAAAAAGTACTTCTGTGAAAGTAAAAGTAAAATGCCCAATATTTTACTAAAGTGAAAGTAGCGTAACTATTACTGATAAAACTACTTTTAAGTATAAAAGTAATGCAAGAGGAAAAATGCCATTATAGAACTATATTGTTCTATTAAAATGTTGTTGCAATTACGTTGACAAATATTGCATTTTATTACAAAGCTTCTGTGTAATCTGCGCCGCCTCAAGACACTAAATCACACAGGCGTCTCAGAGGCTGATAAATCTGTAAAATCTTGTAAAAAAATTGATTATTTTCAAATACATTTTATGAAATAATGACCTGAATATGAACTCTTATGTTCGAAAATCTAACTTCAACATTACATGATCTCCTTTATCTCTAGTATAAGATCAATCATATCTGAATCCATAAAGCCGCCACTCCGTCATTCTTTCGCGACAAAGCGAGATGCGCAGGTGTGACGGACCGCGCGCAAACCAATAGTGTGTCGGAATGATACGTGTTTATACGTCTCATCCAACCACAATCATTTACCGTAGCTGGATGGCTTGATTTGTCTGGATGATTTTATTAGATCGACTCAACACGGAAATAAAACTAACCAAAATGAAATTAAAGTAACGCGACTGGTATTGAAAAAGTAACTAATAGAAAGTACGGATATTTGCTCAAAAAAATAAGAAGTAGAAGTAAAATATAAGCAGGAAAAATACTCTAGTGAAGTGAATGTAAGCCAAATTTCTACTCAAGTAAGGTAACGCAGTAGTATTACTTGGTTACTTGACACCTCTGATCCTCCTCCTCCTCTGAGGGGTTCGCGCGTGACACCCTGGAGCCCCATGACTGGAATAACGTCCGCTGACCGGCGCTCATCGCAGAGGCGGACCGGAACCGAAACTTCTAGAACGTCTTCGTCACGAATCAGAACCAAACAAATCGCACCGAGGCGCATTTCACCGACGGGGAACTTTTCAGCGGACAAACCTGGCGCGCGCTGCTGACGTAGCAAGCTGCGTCACCGCGCAGACGCAGAAGAGTCTACCGCGTCCTACGTCACCACAAGCGTGTTTGTCTGAAGTAACGTCACGGCGGATTGCCTTTCTATATCAAGTGAACAGAATATATTCTTTTATATTTCTTTGAACATGGTCATGAAAAGTGGCACTAAATGTGCTGATTATGGTCTATTCTAATTATTTCTTGACGTCAATCGTGGACTGAAATTCACGCATTAATAAGTCACATTCGACGAGAAAAGGCACGTTTTGCAGAAGTAGACACTTTATTACGCAGATAAGTCTCTGATCAAAGTTAAAAGCATTTGTTTTCTTATTTACAGATATGAAACATAGTTTCAAGTACAACAAAAAAAACACACACACACACACACACGCTTGTGCTCGTTATGAAATCTTTGAATAAACGGTGTCTGTAAGTCTCTCTTTCTCACCGTCTGAGTCTGTCTGTCTCTCTCTCCGTCTGTCCGTCTCTCTGTCTCTCTGTCTCTCTCTCTCTCTCTCTCTCTCTCTCTCTCTCTCTCTCTCTCTCTCTCTCCCTAGCCCTTAACTTGTAAACGTGAGTGTGAGTGCGTGCGTCAGGGTCCGGCGCCGTTTCTCAGGATGCTGTGAAGCTGCTTCTGCACGGCGAGGCTCTGTAAGGAGGCGGAGTCCTGCAGGGTGTGGCCCATGTGCACGTGCAGGTGTCGCGCCAGCGCCGCGGTGGCCGCGCGGAGGTCGGGTCCGCGGCTGTGGAGGGAACCACTGGCGCGAGAAGAACCCAGCAGAGCCCAGAGGAGCGGGAGAACCTTCTGCTGGACCACCTGAGGCCGCTGCGGGTACAGACCCAGCACCAGCTCTGAAACACACCCGCACGCGTCACACGCCTCTCATGGCCACGCCCAGCCCCAACCCCCCGGGCACAGCCCCACTCACCCGACACCATCTGGATCAGGTCCACTTTAGCCGTGCCACTGAGAGACTGAGCTCTAGAGCAGAGCAGCGGTAGCAGGAGACCCCCGTCTGAAACACACACGTGTCCAGTGAGTGAGTGTGTGTGAGTGTGTGTGTGTGTGTGAGAGAGAGAGAGAGAGAGTGTGGGTGAGTGTGTTGTGTGAGAGAGAGTGTGTGTGTGTGTGTGTGTGTGTGTGTGTGTGTGTGTGTGAGCCGTGCGTACCCATGTGCTCCATCAGTGCCCGCAGGGCGGCCAGGGCGGCGGTGTGTATGTTGGCGTTCTTGGAGTTGAGGTGGTTCTCCACCAGGGCGGGCAGGACGGTGTTGAGCACGGGGGCTAGGGCTCCACCCAGCAGCACCACCACCCTCGGCACCGCCTGCAGCGCCCGCAGGTTCACCTTACTGTTGCTCTCCTGCAGCCGCGCCACCAGCTGGTCGAACACCTGCGCGGCACGGGCCCGTCAGCACGCGGCAGAGGTCGCGACCCCCTGTGACCTTACCGGCAGCAGGCAGCCCAGCACGAGGGCGGGGTTCCGCTGGCAGTCGCTCACCAGGCGGTCGATGCCACTCAGCCGCTCCTGGAAGTCTCTGGAGCTCAGCAGCGCCCGCATCTGCTCCTTATACTCGCTGCGCTCCGACAAGCTGGGCGTGGTCTTACTGCGGGAGGGCGGAGGCGAGTCACGTGACCGACACGCGGACACGCCTCAGATCTCACCTGCTGGTGGGCACCGGGTCGCGGGTGAGGGAGGTGGCGCGGAGGAGCCTGATGCCCGAGTGGAAGCGTCGGCCGCGGGTGGAGGAGGGGGCGGGGCCCTGCAGCACACACACCAGCCGTCAGCCAATCACAGAGCGGCTTCTCTGAGTGACCTCACCTTCCGCTGCAGGGTGACCACCACCTCTCTGAGGCCGGGCGCGTCTGTGCCAGGGACGCACCGCTCCACCAGCCGGTCAAAGTCCTGCAGGGTCGACAGGGTCAGCAGCATCTGGCGGCCGAACACCCTGCGGGAAGCAGACCGTCAGCGGGCGCTATAGCGGTACTAACGTGAATACCGCTATTGAGTTGTGCCACAATATGGATTCTGCAATACCGTGGATACCGTGGCTCTTTCATGAATTTACCTTTTATACACACATATCAACGCTTTAATACATTAAAATACATTTGTTTCGTTATAACTTTTATTTACAACACAGATACATTACTAATCGAATACAGAAAGCGCTGTAACAAACGGAATTAATAGATCACCCGCGAGCCGCATGTATCGCGCCATGTCTGTAACGTGGCGGTTTTTTAGAGCGGCTGTTTTAGTGAGCGCGAGTCCCGTAAAACACACGCACGAGAGCATTCTGCTCGTTTTATTTTGGTCACAGTCTGTTTTCGATTGTTAACCTTGGTTTCGTACTTTATATAAAATAAGAATACCCCCCCACACACAATACCGTGATATAATACCGTCTGTACACTAGAAAATACCGTGATATGAATTTAAACTCATATCGGCCACCCCTAGCGGGCGGCGCGGGGGCGTGACCTCTGACCTCTCACCTGGTCTCCGGCGAGGAGTCCTGCGCCAGCTTGACCGCCGCCATCACCAGCCGGTCTGCCTGCTCTCGGGGGCCGGTCAGCAGCCGCGCGGGTCCGGCCCGGTCCATCAGCGAGCACAGATGCTGAGCCGCACACCTGCGCACCTGCGGGTTCTGGTGCCTGGAACACAGCTGCGGTCAGCACGGGCGGGTGGGGGGAGGGGCGGGTGAGCGGCTGGTTCTGACCCGAGGCCTCCGCTCAGCAGGGCGCTCACACTGCGCTTCGGGCTGCACTGCTGCACCATCCCCTCCAGCGCCGCGTCCACTTCCTGCCTGATGAAGGCGTTGGTCTCTGCGGCCTTGTGAAGCAGCGCCGACGCCACCAGCTCCAGCTCAGAGTCCATGCCCTTACCCACAGACACAAACAGCTCGCCCAGCAAACACACCGCCACCCGAGACACGCCCGAGCGCAGGTTCTTCACCTGAGAGAGAGAGAGAGAGAGAGAGAGAGAAAGAAACACAGAGTGAGTGAGAGAGACAGAGAGAGAGAGAGAGAATGTTTACTGACCTCCTCAACGACAGCTAGACAAACGCTGTGGATCCTGCTGAGCAGAACATCAGGGTGATGCTGAGACAGAGAGCGAACCAGAGTCAGTCCCTCCAGCTTCTTCTCCCTGCGCACACAGTGAACGTGAGTGTGTGTGTGTGTGTGTGTGTGTGTCACAGACGCACCAGTTGTCAGAGCTGAGCAGTGTGAGGTTCTGCTGGAGCATCTGCTCTGGATCATCAGGATGTTGCAGCTCCGTCTTCGTTAGGCTCTCTGAAACCAAACCATCTAACACACACACACACACACACACTCAGTCACGGAGTCTGTCTGCTTGAGCATCGGGGCTTTGATTCCCTCACCAGTGCTGTGTGGCGCGGTCAGTCGTGTCCGGGTTAGAGACGTGCGTCGGCTGCGGAGGGCGGAGCTCTTGCTGGGTGGCAGTGAGGGCGGGGCGGGCTGCAGGGTGGGTTCAGGGTCAGAGGTCATGCCCGGGTTAGCGGGCATCCGTCTGCGGGGGTCACGCGGAGGCCGACGAGGACTGACGTCATTCTGCACGCGAGTCCCTGAGGCGGCAGAGACTCCGCCCACCACGCCCGGGGCCGACGCCTCCGTCTCCACCCGCAGGAGATGAGTGACGGGAGAGGACAGCGCCCTCCTGTGGGCCTTCACCGGACTGCAGAGCGAGGGAGACTTCAGTGAGACGCTCTGAGGTGTGAGCCGCGCCCGTCTCACCTGCTGTGGGCGGGGCCGGGCGAGGGGGGCGAGTGCAAACTGCTCACGCCGCTCTCGCTCATCGGGCTGCTGAGGGACGCACACGTCTGGTCCGGAGACACGGGAGGCTCCAGCTTCACCGCAGAGTCGCAGCTGTCGGGGTCACGGTCCAGCACGCCCAGCTCCGCCCGCTTCTTAGCAGCGATGTTCTTGAGCGGGCGCAGGAGGGTGAGCATCTGAGAGAGAGAGAGAGAGAGACGGGTGAGCGAGACAGACAGACAAAGAGAGACAGACGGGTGAGCGAGACAGACAGACAAAGAGAGACAGACGGGTGAGCGAGACAGAGAGACAGACAGGAGAGAGAGAGACAGACAGACAGACAGGAGAGAGAGAGAGAGAGACGGGTGAGTGAGACAGACAGACAAAGAGAGAGAGACAGGTGAGCGAGACAGAGAGACAGACAGGAGAGAGAGAGAGAGACAGACAGACAGGAGAGAGAGAGACAGACAGACAGAGAGAGACAGGTGAGCGAGACAGAGAGACAGACAGGAGAGAGAGAGAGACAGACAGACAGACAGGAGAGAGGGAGAGAGAGAGAGAGAGAGAGAGAGAGAGACAGGTGAGCGAGACAGACAGACAGAGAGGAGCACCGGGCGTGTACAGGGCGTGGCACCTCCTCTCGGCCGGGCAGCTCCTCCTCAGACTCCAGCAGCTTCACAGAGGCGGGTGAAGAGCGAGTGACCCGCGGGCGCCCGACAGAGACCTCCTGACCCCCCCGGGCGTGGCTCCGTGACCCCCTCTCCTCCTCCACGCCCGCGGGCTCCGGGTCTGAGGCGGCTCTGTGCGGAGAAGCTGAAGAGCTCCACGACCCGTCTGGAGACGCCGCACGCACAGACCCAGGGTCCCTGGAGGTCTGACCCTCACTGCTGCCCACCTGCTGATCAAGAGCAGCGCCTCAGAACACACACACACACACAGTCCACGGCAGAAACACACTCTCACACACACACACACGCGTGCTCTCTCTCTCTCTCTCTCACACACACACAGTCCACGGCAGAAACACACTCACACACACACACACACACACACACACACACACACACACACACACACACGTGCTCTGTCTCACACACAGGTCAGTACTGAACATTGGATCATGTTACAGAAACAACATTTTCACATCTTTAGACTTCAGCTCATTAGACTTCCATTCCTGCAGATTAAACACAATAGAGAATACAATATAATATACAGAGATGAAGAGATTATTGAGTGAGTGAGTGAGTGAGTGAGTGAGAGAGTGACTGAGTGAGAGAAAGAGAAAGAGAGAAGGGTAAAAAAAGTGTGCGCATGTTTGTGATTGGAAATGAGTGAGTGTGAGTGAGTGATAAGAGAGACGTGTCAGTGAAAGATCCAGAAGGAATGTGTGTGATGAGAAATCTGTATGTGTGTGTGTGTGCGTGTGTGAGAGAGTGTGCACGTGTGTGTGTGTGAGCATGCATGCGTGTGTGTGTGTGCGAGTGTGAGTGAGTGTGTGAGAGAGTGAGTGCGTGTGAGTGAGTGTGTGAGAGTGAGTGAATGAGTGAGTGAGTGAGTGTAAGCAGGAATTTGTTGAACTGTAACAATTGTAATGAAATGTAAGTCGCTTTGGATAAAAGCGTCTGCTAAATGACTGTAAAGTAAAGTAAAGTAAAGTAAAGTGTGTGTGAGTGAGTGAGTGTGTGTGTGCGTGTGTAAGAGAGTGAGTGTGTGTGTGTGTGTGTGTGTGCGTGTGTAAGAGAGTGAGTGTATGTGTGTGTGTGTGTGTGTGTGTGTGTGTGCGAGTGTGAGTGAGTGTGTATGTAGGTGTGTGTACCGCAGTAGTGTCTCCGCGTCGCTCCCAGGGCAGCTTGTGTTTCCCGCGGGCGATCCTCCTCCGTGCCCGCCTCAGGCTCCCGCTCTCTGACCCGCCGCTCAGAACCCAGTCCAGATCCGGTCCGGAGCAGGTGTCCAGCCGCAGCGCGTACTCCAGCGTGCCGTCTGCGCAGAGGCGGGGCAGCTCCTGACGCGCCCGCCTCGCCCGCACCGCCGCCCGCAGACCCTCAGCCCCGCCCCCCTCCAGCAGCAGCTCCTCCCCTCCCGCGTCCAGCCGCGAGTCCAGCACGGCGAACAGCTCCAGAGCCGCGTGACGCACCTGCCAAATCAAAGTTAGTAAGGCAGATGTGAAGAGCACAATATGGGAGGAAATAATAAAAAAAAAAAATAGGCAGGAAAGATGGGATAAAGAAAGTAAAGGACGACACTTCTATAGGATTCAAGAAAAGAGTGGAAGAGGGAAACAGAAAAGAGATTGTGACAATGACTAGACTTACAATGGGACATTGTTTGTTAAATCAAACGCTAAAGATATTGAGGAAACACCAGACGGGGCAGTGTGAAGATTGTGAAGACATGTGAAAGCTATAGAGAAGAAAGAGAAATAATGAAGGGAAGGCTGAGGGAGACGGGGAGGGCATAAACAAAGACAGAAAAGACGCACCTTCCGCTTCCCGTCGGCCAGCAGCGGCGCCACCTCCAGGCAGAGCGCGGGGATGCTGCCGAAGTCACGGCGCGGGTGAGCGAGCAGGGCGGCGGTCAGGATGTCCAGTGTGTCCGCGCGGACCCGGGCGCTCCTGTGCCTCAGCGGCGCCGCCAGCAGCTCCAGCAGCTCCCGCGGGGACACCGCGCGCAGCACCCGCCCGCACACCCGCTGGCACTCGCGCCGCGTGCCCGCCTGAGGGTCCCCGAGCGCGCGCAGGGCGACGGTCAGCAGCTCCCGGGTGTAGCGCTCCGCCCGCCGGTCCAGCCGCCGCAGCACGAGCTCCAGGAGCCGCAGGGAGCGCAGCCTCAGCCCGCCGCCGCTCTCGGCCAGCACCCTCAGCACCTGCAGCAGCTCCAGCACGCCCGCGGGCGACACCAGGCCCGGGTCCAGCTCCCGCAGCAGCGCCCTCAGCTCCTCCAGGCCGCGGCTCTGCTCCCGGGGGTCGCCGTGCTCCAGCAGCCGCGCGCGCAGCTCCGGGGAGATCAAGCCGTGAATCATGCCGGGCCCGGGGGCGGCGGGAAGCGGCCCGGACGCTCACATGCTCCGCCGAACCGTCTTTTCGGGCTCGGTCCGGGTCACCGGAGGTACACGCAGGCGGAGTGGAGACGCGGTGTTGTGCCGCTGCTATGGAGACGGAAGCTTTGAATCACGTGACGTGACGGGCCCGCGCGCGATGCAGTGTGGGAGTGACGTCAGCTTCCGAGCGTTTTCAAATGAGTATTTTTATTTTTATTTTTATTGTCAGAGTAAATAATTTTACAAAACATTTACAACTTACAAAAAAAAAACACAACAATTCTTTGAAAATTCTTTTCACAATTGCAATGAAATACACAAAGTACGGATTATATTAAGAACATTCCAAACCAAATCAAAAAGAAAAAAAAAAAAAGCAAAGAGCGCAATATAACAATTATACAAGCACTAGAAAGGTAGAGACTTTGAAATACACTTTCGTTTTCAAATGAGTAGACTTGTGTAAAAAAACAATAATAATATTAGTAATAATATAATAATTCATTCAAATTAACGTATTTTTCAGCGCCTTTCTAAGGAGAGTTTCGGGTGGATAGGGAACGAATCAGTGGGCAGTTGTGGTCCCATGGACTCGTGTCCAAGAGGTTGCTGGTTCAAATCCGCCTACGGGGGTTCTGCAACTGAGTGTCCTTGGGCAAAACACTAACCCACATGCCCCACTGATCGCTACTGTTGTGGCAGATCGTGGTCCTGTTAATTGCCCCACGGGGATAAATACAGTGCTTAAAAAAAAAAATCACATGGGAGTGAGCGGGAGGGAGTTCTGCCAGAGCGACCAGTGTGGGAAGTCAGTCAAATGAAAGTGGACATGGAAATCCATCGGATTAAAAGAAATAATAAAGAAGTAGACCTTGTGAGGGAATTTCAGAGGTATGTGGGAAGCAAATTCAACAAATACTGTCACATTTATACAGATGGGTCCAGGAATCAGGAGAGCGGGAGCAGCAATATATGTGGCTGAGTTGGAAAGGGGTGAGAGCCGGTTAGCAGATTATTTAAATATATACACAGTAGAATTAGTTGCAATAAAGGTGGAAAGGGAGGAACAAATAAGGACGGCATTGATTGGGAGTGATTCAATATCAGCATTGATAAGTCTGGAGACAGGAAACTCGAAAACAAGACAGGACATAGTGAACAAAATAATATCAAAATATACAGACATAAAGAAAAAAGGAAAGGATGTGCAACTGATATGGACACCAGCACACGTGGGAATAGAAGGAAATGAAAGAGCAGATAGAATGGCAAAGCAAGTGACAAAGAAGGAGAGAATAGATGTGGAAGTAAAATTATCAAAGGCAGAGTGGCAAAGACAGTGGGATAGGGAGGTAAAGGGGAGACATGTATATAAGAAACAGAGGGAAGTGTGTGCAGAGAGGAAATAGGGAGGGAAGAGAAGAGGAATTGTAGTAAAAACCAGAATAAGAATAGGACACAGTAATCTTAACAGTACGTTAAAAATAATGGGAAAACATCAAGATGGGATGTGCGAGATATGTAGAACACCTGAAACGGTTGAGCATGTTATGTTGAGGTGTGGAAATTATAAGAGACAAAGAAGGGAAATGATCGAAGAGCTCAGAAAGGAAGGAATGATCGGAGATGGAATCAAAGATATGGTGGGGAGATTAGAGAATAAACGAAGCAAGGAATAATATTTAAATACTTGGAAGACACAGGACTAATAAAGAGAATATAGGACAAAAATAGAATAAGAGAAGGAAAGGAAAAGAGGAAGGAGGAAAAATAAAATTTTGAACACAAGAGGGCGGTAGTGCGACAGCGATGGACGCAAACTGCCGTAAAACCACAAGAAGAAGAAGAAGTAGCTCGACGGGCTGTTTCCCGGAAGTGACGCATGCGCTAGTCTCGGTTTGTTTTCCTCACCGTCGCGGCCGCGTCGCTTCCGAAAAGCCAGTGATCGGTCAGAACCTCCGGGGAGATCCGCACGGACACGCCGCAGGGGTCACGCCGCCGCCCGGACGCTGAAGGTGACGCCAGTGGAGCGGCGCGCGTGCACGAGAGAGGGAGCATCTCCGAGGTCCGGCCGGGTCAGCGGTGCCGGACACCGACCTTTGACCCCGCACGCGATGGAGCAGCCGGGCAAGCCGTACCTGTTCTCCAGCCTGACGCGGCCGCACTGCGAGCAGCTCCTGCAGGGCCTCCAGCTCCTGCGCCAGCACCGCGAGCTCTGCGACATCGTCCTGCGGGTGGGAGACGCCAAGATCCACGCGCACAAGGTGGTGCTGGCCAGCATCAGCCCCTACTTCAAGGCCATGTTCACCGGCAACCTGTCCGAGAAGGAGACCGCTGAGGTGGAGTTCCAGTGCGTGGAGCAGAGCGCGCTTCAGGTGCGCGCGCGCACACACACACACACACACACACACACACACACACACACACACACACACTGAGACAAACA
>CM051499.1:50339-66104 GCA_028031935.1 Paedocypris micromegethes | reverse complement strand
GAAAGAGAGAGAGAAAGAAAGAGAGAGAGACAGGGAGAGAAAGAGAGAGAGAGAAAGAGAAAGACAGAGACAGAGAGAGAGAGAGAGAGAGAGAGAGAGATCCACCTCTGGATCCCAGATCGCTCTTTTTCTTCTTGGCCCAGATGTTGTGATAGTTCTCAGCCACCACCTCCACCATAGACTGAACAATAAGAGGAGATCGTAAGAAAATCCAGAAGATTCTGTGAGCGCACACACACACACACACACACACACACACCTGCAGCTCTCGGGACAGCACCACACCACTCGTGTCCAGTGGAATGGGGTGGAACCCGTTTCCCTTAAAGGACCAACACATCAGTTACATGACAGTCTGATTCCTCCCCTCACACACTCTCCGCACCTGAGACGCCTGTGACACACGCCTCAGCTTCTCCAGCTCTCTCTGCTGGAACACGCTCTCGGCGTCCCGCACCCTGTCGATGCTCCAGCCCAGGACCAGCATGCTCTTCAGCGCCTCTCGCACCGGCCCGCGGTACACCTCTCGCTCCTGCAGGGAGACCACACCACCATACTGGAGTACAAGTACAAGCTGTATACGCTACTCCGATATGAGGAAAAAGTCACCAACAGAAAAAGACTCGAGTCAAAGTAGAAAAGTACGGAATTTTAAAACGACTTAAGTTTTTTACTCGTACTGAATTTTTACCCAACACCAACAACCAGACGATCAAATGAATAAAATGCAACGATTCTCTTACATATTCACACGTGCGCTTTGAGACGGTTAAAACTGTGAAAAGCGCCTTATAAATGCTCAGAACTTGAACTAGATGGAGCCCGCACCAGCAGGTGTGAGCAGTACCTTCTCTGACAGGGACCTGTAGGCTCTCAGCATCGGGTGGCTCTTGGCCTTCTCATCCACGCTCTCGCCGGCTTTCCATCCCAGAAGCACCTGAGCACAGCGATCACAAGCTCACACACACACACAGCAGACACGGCCTCACCACACGCCTCGCCTCGCACCTTCTCAGCCGCCCACTTTTCATGGCAATGTTCTGCATATCTGTTGGAAACGTGCTCCAGCTTCTCCGGGAGACAGATGCTGCAGACAGAGATTTCACTGCTCAGTTCAGCATCTCTCTCTCTCTCTCTCGCCGTGTCACCTACTGCTCCGTGCTGATGGGTCTGGGCTCAAAATGTCCTTGCGTGTCCACGAGCAGCTGCTTGTCCACTGCGGCGCCGAGGGTCAAGTCCACGAAGTCGGGCGGTAAAGCTCCGGCGATGGCGCTCAGACACGGCATGGCCATTCTGAACAGCTCCTGCTCATACTTCTGCAGAAGGATTGTGGGAACTTCAAGATCCAGGAAAGCAGGAAACCAGCAGCTCGGAGATGCCCTGACCTTCTGAGAGAGCGAGTCAAAGATGCCCCAGAAGATCTTCTTGGTGAGCAGCAGCTCTTCGTCGGAGGCCAGGCCCTCGGTGGACGAGCTGGACGGCAGACAGTAGTACTTCCAGTTCTGCTCGTAATGGTTGGTCAGCAGCTGCGGGAAAGCAGCATCAGTCACCCGCCACACGGCTCCTGAGGCAGCGAGGCCCGCTCACCTTCAGCGGCATCTTACAGAACTCTGACAGCAGAGGCACGTCGAACACCAGCCGCCGCAAAAGCTGCTGCAGCATGGACGGTCTGAGGTGTCTGTGGATGACACAAGAGCAGGACCATGAGAGGTGAAGGTCCGCAGAGCCGCTCACACCTCTCACTCACCCGCAGATGGACAGCAGACACTCCTCTATAGCGTCACGCTGGGCCTTGGTCAGGGAGCAGCCCTTGGAGAGGCGATAGATGGTGTAGAGCGTGGAGTCGATCAGAGCGGCGTGATGCTCCGTGCCGGAGAACTGAGGAGCGCAGCGGGTGAGCAGCGGCAGCACGGCCGAGCCGATGTAGCGGTTCAAGGCCAGAGCCGTCTCAGTCGTCCTTAAAGCCTCCTAAAATATAATAGAATGATAAAAAATGATGGGAAAACACAAGAAAGAGAGAGACAAACACTGACCGTGTCCAGCGAGGCGGCGGCTTTCAGGTCCGGAAGGAAGCCCACCTCTAACAGGTGCAACATGAAGTTCTGCTCCTCTATGCCATAGACGCGGTCCAAAAACAGCACCATGGGGGCCTTGTGGTCCGGACAAAAGCTGGCGGACACGTCGGGCTCTACGACAGTGCCTTCTGGAAGAGAGAGGGACAGAAATACTAACCAGCTCTTCCTCTCATTACAAGTTCAAGCTCTAGTGGAGTGAAACTAAAGTCCTGTTCAAGGTCACAGACCGTCCGTCGCTCAACTTAGAAGAAGATCGCTGCATTTCATCTGCTGTGGTACCTTTGAAGAATGGCATCGTGAGGGGGATGCTGATGATGCCCACCAGGTCCTCCATGGGCACAAGAGAGCGCAGAATGGCACGGATCCTCAGAGCTTCACCTTTCCCTTTACTGATCAGCTGAGAGGAGACAAGAAGTGGTCAGCGCTCGCACCGTCACCTCGGCTGCAGGACGCTTTCTGGACTCACGTGCATCTCCGGAGCGCAGCGGCCCAGGAGGTCGATTAAAGCGGAGTAGAAAGACAGAATGGCGTTGCCCATGTGGACCACCTCGTCTTCTTCCTCGCCCTCTACGGACCTGTGGCAGAGATGAGGTCAGCACACTCTCACCAGCATCAGTCGCTCGCTGTGTGAGGGGTTCCTACACGTCTGACCCGCGGCCTGCTCCCGTGCTGGGCAGATCCAGTGCCGGCGTCTCGGAGATCTTAATGGCTTCCTTCATGGCTGTCAGCAGACCATTACTGCCCTCTCCTCGGAGGGCGGGGCCAAAGCACTCGGGGCGACGAATCAGAAGCTTCACCACCACACTCGAGTTCTCCTCCACACTCTCACCTGCAAGAGTTCAGCATGACGCATCGTGCCCGTGTGTCACCTCGTGATCCTCCTCACGCACCGTTGACGAACACGGCGAAGCGCAGGAAGGACAAGTAGCGCTCGCCTTCGATCGGGTTCCAGCCGAGGTCTGGATATCCTTTAGCGATGAGCATCGGGCAGCTCTGAAGACCACAGCCTGCCAGATACGTCACCACCTGCACGCACACACATTGTTTAATTCCCTGGCTCGAAGCCAACGATGATGTCAGAGCCACACACACCTTGTCCAGGTCGGGCTCCTCGAGTGCCAGTGCCAGGCCGTTGTTGTCCATCACCGACGAGGCTGCGACGTCTAAGGGAGTAGATCCTCTCATGGCTGGAGAAGCTGTTGACAGAAAGGCGTCAGCACACAGATGTGGCGGCGGCGTTCTCAGCCACTCACCCAGCCCCACGCTGCTGTTCTCCAGCAGGTAGCTCAGGTGGTCAAACATGGCCTTCTGGTTCTCACGGCTGATGCGGCAGAAGTAGCACAGGAAGCGACAGCAGCTCGCCACCATTTTGGGAAAGGTGATCTCCTGCGACTTCCCGCCACCCAGCACGTTGACCATCACCTCCATCACGGTCTCGTGCATCCCGAGGACCCTCATCAGGTTGGGGTGCTGGTAGAAAACCTTGTTGTTCATGATGTCCCTGAGACGCAGAAGAGATGTCAGTGATGTTTAAAGCTTGAGTCTGGAGCTTAGGTGTGGGCGCTATAGCGGTATTAACGTGAATAGCGGTATTGAGATGTGCCACAATATGGATTTTGCAATACCGTGGATACAGTGATAATTCAAGAACATGATGAGTATATAAACCCTTTATTACAGTATAACACGTTCGTTTTGTTACAAGTCGTAACTTACAACTATCAATGACGGCACAGACATTACTAATCGAACACAAAAAGCAGTGTAACAGACTGAATTAAAAGATCACACACACACGTGACGCTCAGTTTTCTGTGCTGTGCCTTTAAGAGAAGAGCGGCTGTTTTAGTTTTAAAGACGCGCGCGAGAAAATCTGCTTGTTGTATTTTGAACAAAGTCTGTTTTCGTTTGGAAATCATGATTTCACGTAAAAAAAGAAATGAAAGCGTCAAGAAAAGCGACGAAGACCAGAAACAAAGCCACCGTAGAAAGCCGCTCGCGCTCTATCTCTGTCTCTCTGTCTCTCTCTCTCTCTCAAATTTTGCCAATTATGTTAATACGGTCTACTAAAATGTAATTCCCCCCCAATACCGCGATAAAATACAGATACAGTCTGTACAGTAGAGAATAGCGTGATATGAATTTTTGCTCATATCGCCCACCCCTACTGGAGCCGTGTCGGGCAGGAATACCCCAGGCCGTCGATCATCAGACGCTCTTCCTCTTTGCCCATGCGGACGCTGAGCAGCGAGCGGATCTGTCCCAGCGAGGCCAGCAGGCGGATGGTGTCGTGGACGGAGCCGGCGCTGATGGTGTAGCTCTTCCTCATGGCTCGCAGCAGCTCGCCGATGCTGTCGTACTGTCTCCTCAGCAGGCCGAACATCAGCCGCACCAGTGCCGGGTCCTGGATGTGCGTCTCCTGAGCCCAGCTCACCATCGTCTGAGAGATCAGCTCCTTCAGATTGGCTGCAAATAGACAAGAACCCGGTGCTGATGTCAGCGGCTCTCGTCGATGATGATGATGATGGACGAGGTGAAAGGTCAGTCAGAGTTACTCACATGGAGCTACTTGTTCACTGGATACAGGCTCTGCCACTGATTTCTGTGCTTGACCTTGGATTTTACAGATCAGAGCGAGTAAACGACCTTTAAAGGACGTGTCCTGATTATCCTCATCTTCCTCCACTGGAATACCTGCAGCACGACAGAGAAAGAGAAAGAGAGAGAGAGAGAGAGAGAGAGAGAGAGAGAGAGACTCTCATACGTACAGTCTATACGTACACATATGGATATGTGTGCTAGTCGTGAACACAACAATACTGGTTTAAATAGAGGACAAATTGAGTTGTATGATTGTGTGTGTGTGTGTGTGTGTGTGTGTGTGAGAGAGACGCACCACAATGCAGTCTAAGCTCGCTGTGGAAGTCGTACAGCTCCTCCTGGATCCGCTCCGGACACGGACAATCGTCCCCCAGGTCAAAGTTCAGCAACATGTTGATCTGAGAGAAGCAGAGGCGAGCTCAGACAGGAGGTGGACTCTCCTCATCCTCACAGCGAGGGGTGGTACCTGCTCCTGAGGCGGCGAGCGGAACTCTTTGGTCTTCCTGGCGGTGACGGCGGCCGACATGTTGAGCGCCAGCATCAGCTCGTTGTAGCGGAACTTCTGGTTGCGCTGCAGCTTGGAGACGAATCCATCAGAGAAGGAGGAGATGGCTTCCACGCGGTGCCGTAGCTCACAGTCACAGAAGTAATGCAGCAGCTCACACATCTGAAACACACACACGCGCGGTTTAAATCACGTGATCTACGCCCCCTGAGGGAACACCACCTGCTACCTGTTTCTTCACAGACTCGGGCAGCTTTTTCTCCAGCAGCCCCTTCAGCGGCGGCTTCCGCTCCCTCGCCTCCTCCTCTCCCGCCTCCACCGCCTTCTGCTCCGCCCCGGTCACGCCCTCTTTCTCCTCCCGCCGCTCCCCGAACACGTTGGGCTCAATGAGCAGCAGGATCTTCTGCACGTCCGGGCTGGTCAGGACGCCCATGGTGAGGAGCGTGCTGATGAGGCGCAGGACGGGGACAAACTGGTGCTCCACGCTGCCGCCCACCGGGTCACGGATGTGGTCTCCTCCGGCCCGGACGGCCTCGGTCAGCATGTCGATGGCCTTCTCTTTCAGCACGTCCAGCGGGATCTCCGGGCTGTGGAGGCGCTGCTCTCGCTTGGTGCTGATGAAGCAGGGCGGAGCAAAGTGGAGGCGTGGCTTGAGCGAGGTGCTGAGGCCGACGCCCGGGGGGCGGTGGCACTTGGAGGCGTCCGGGAAGAGGCGGATGCTGCGCGTCTCGGCGGTGACGGGGACGATGAACTCGTTGTTCATCATGAGGCGGGCGGCGCGGGGCGTCTCCAGGTGCACGCTCAGCAGCAGCTCGTAGAAGCCGTGGCGCAGCAGGCCGGACAGGTGCTGGTTGTGGATGATGTAGAGCAGCTGCGATTGGTCGAGGTGGCTGCAGAGGGCGTGAGCCACACGCGTGTTCCCGTGAGCGCAGAGGGCGCAGTACAGACGCAGCGTGTGATAGTGGAAGCGCCGCAGCTCCTCCTGTTCCGACAGCTCCATCACATCCACACACCTACACACACACACACACACACAAAGCATTAGTATACAAACTATACAACCCCAAATCTACATATTGTCACATAATCTCCTCACTGCCCTCCTCACCGTCCCTGACTCCGCCCCCTGACCCAGATTCTTCACTGCACACCTGTTCCTTGTCTCGTTTTGGACACTATATGTACCTGTGTGTTTGCCTCGTCGCTTGTCTGGTCTCGTCAGTGTGAGAGCACGTTAATGTAGTTCTGTGTTCATCGCCTCAGACCCCAGACCCATGTGTATTCCCGAGTCCCGAGTTTCTCCGTGTTCAGTGTTTGTCTTCACTAAACCCTTTGTGTTCCATATCCCTGTGTTTGGATCCCTACGTCACTCACGCTCCTCCCTGAGGATGTGAGTGTGACACATATACAGTGTTTGTGTGTGAGTATTATTAGAGGAGAGACTCACAAACCCAGTATTGGATCGGTCTTAAGCGCAGTCAAGCACACTATAGTTGTGCCTAAAACGACATTCAAAACTAACTTTGTCATAATTGGCCCACTAGGCCACAACTGCCCCAACACAACTGTGTGTGTGTGTGTGTGTGTGTGTGTGTGTACAGGCATTCATATTAGGTTTATATGCTAAAGTAGGTTACCTTATAGGCCCTATGGTTAAGGTTAAAGAGGGGGCGGGGTCTGACGGAGCGCTTGGTTTTGAATGTCAGTCTATGGTGGGACCCCTCTACAATATTAATGCGAGTGTGTGTGTGTGTGGCTTGTGGGGTACCGGTTCTCCTCCGGGATGTGCAGCGCCAGCATCTGCAACGGCTCGAGGCAGCGGACCATCCATCCGTGCTTCTCGCTGAGCCGCTGCGTCTCGACTCTCAGGAAGCTGTTGGGCATCCGGCTCCACAGCACCGAGCTGATGGTCTGGACGTCCAGCCTCGGGGGGCTCTGAGGGACGGGGTTGCGCTGCTCGCTCCTGAAGATGGCGGACGAGAGGGGCATGGCGTTCTGCAGGAGAGGAGAGGAGCGGCGCTGATCACAGCAGCTCTCACGGCGCCGTCACGATACACTCACCTTCCTCTTACACAGCTCAAACTGAAACAGACTGGAGCTGGTGGGTCGCACAAACACGGCTGGGAAGAGCTTGGTGCTCGGCTCCACCTAAACACACACACACACTCTTGAACCGAACAGAACTCACTTACCACACCACCTCCCATCCTCCTCACCCTCTAACAAACACTTGGCCACTTTCTTCCAACATTTTGCACGGATCTGTTGCACTATCAGTGCTGTTCTCTTGCACATTTTCATTTTCACTGCATTGTGTTCTTTGTGACTATTGCACATTTTTGGTACTTTCTGTGCAATGCACATTTTTATCTGTAATTGCAAATCGCACAACATTTTTTGTACAACTTTGTACTAGTACTTGTAAATTGCAAATTTTTGTACTACGTACTTGTATTTTTGTAAAAATGTATGTATGTATTTTCACTGCATTGTGTTTTTTGTGACTATAGCAACTTTTTGGTACTTTCTGTGTATTGCACATTTATATCCGTAATTGCACATCGCACAACATGTTTTGTACAACTTTGTACTAGTACTTGTAAATTGCACATTTTTGTACTACTCGTATTTTTGTAAAAATGTATGTCTATCTGTAAAGAGCGTGGATGAGTAGAGAAAGCAATTTCGACTCTGCACGTCCAGTACACACAGCAGAGTTGAAAATAAAGCTGACTTTGACTTGTCTCTCACACCACATGTTCCACTGTGTGTGTGTGTGTGTGTGTGTGTGTGTGTGACCTGGTAGGACGTAGACAGTTCTCTGCCCCCGGTGGTGAAGGTCAAGAGTCCGGAGGAAAGGTCGATGAGGCAGCAGATCTCCAGCTCCACGCGGTTCCTGCCGGCGGAGTGCGCGGCCCCGGGGACGTCTCCCGCCCACACCATGTAGCAGTTACTCCTCTTCAAGCTGTCCCGTCACGCACCAGAGGTCAGGACAAGTTCAAGTTCAAGTTCATTTATATAGCGCTTTTCTTAGTCCGAGACCAACACAAAGAAGCAATATGAAAAAAAGTCTTTAAAAAGAGAAATGTCGATTCTTTATACGAGTTTTAAAAATGGGGGGGGGGGGGGGTCAGTTAAAAAGGGAAAAAAAATGGCTGTTGTTGTTCAGACTGTGGGGCTATGAGCAGAAGAGCAAGCTAGATCGCGACAGTGGTTAGGAAAAAAAAAAATGGAGGCCACACCCATGCGCCTCGCCCACACACCCACCTCTCGTGCACGCGGCCCCTCTCGTCCCCCAGCGTGACAGTGACGGTGCGGCTCCTGCTGAGGCTGAAGCTGCTGCTGTAGTAGTGATAGTCGGGCGTCACCCAGCCCACCCACACGCACGAGGGCTCCTGACCCGCCAAGATCCGCACCGAGTGACAGTACTGCGGGGCGGAGGAAGCACCGACTCACCACACACACATATCATCTCACAAACTCACAAACCCAGTATTGGATCGGTCTTAAGCGCAGTCAAGCACTCTATAGTTGTGCCTGAAAGGACATTCAAAACTGTAGCTTTTTTGTCATTATTGGCCCACTAGGCCACAACTGCCCCGACACAACTGTGTGTGTGTGTGTGTGTGTGTACAGGCATTCATATTAGGTTTATATGCTAAAGTAGGGCCCTATGGTTAAGGTTAAAAAGGGGGGTGGTGTCTGATGGAGCGCTTGGTTTTGAATGTCAGTCTATGGTGGGACCCCTCTACAACATTAATGCGAGTGTGTGTGTGTGTGTGTGGATGGAGGAGGCACTGACTGTGCTGGAGCTGCTCTGCTCGGGGTGTTTGCTGCTCCTCACGGGGAACCTGAGGGAGCAGAGCGGCGTCAGGACACCACACGGAGCTTCAGCGCCTCACCACGTCTTCACCTGAGCTTCAGCCGGTGCTCGTCCTCACACGGGCCGTTCAGCTGAGTGTGAGAGCTGCTCCTGAAGACGCTGTGGAACTCCACGGGCATGCTGAGCCGGCAGAAGAGCATGTCGTCGCCGCCGCTCTGCGTGCCGAAGGTCTTGTGGGTCACCTTCAGACAGGGCGGACCGTCCGCCGTCCCGTCCACCCGCGTCACCTGCACGCGCCACAAACGCCATCACAAACGCTCCCAGACGCTCCACAACGAGCAGCCGAGCAGGATCTCACAGCGAGGTGACGGTGGTCCTTCGGCACGTTGAAGAAGGTGGGCAGACGTTTACTGACCCACATGGTGACCTCGCGGTTCATGTTGACGGCGAAGGGCTGGAATCCCTCCTGCAGGCCGCACACGGTGTAGAACTTGAAGGTGCTGGCGTCTCGTCCGAGGTTCATGCGGCCCACCTGAGCCAGACCCAAACTGCAGACGGGGAGGAACCCTGGTGGCCAGAAGAGGAGGCCAGAACCATCAACGTTCTGCAGGTTCACATAGAGTCCAGTTTCTCACCATCTGAGATGTCAAAGTCGGCGAAACACAGTTCTGAGCCCTTGTTCGTGATGAGGATTTCACCGTTCAGCGTGAAGATCATGGACTTGTCGTCCATGTTGATCATGCAGCCCACCACGTCTCCAGCACGCCAGCAGCGGCCGAACAGACGGCTGCCCGTGTGGAGCCGGTGACCCTGTCCCAAGAGGTCAAAGGTCACTGCGGGTCAGTCCAGCCACGCCCACCTGAACTCACCCTGTGGCCGTCGAAGATGTACGACTGGTCGTCTGTGCCCAGCTCCACGTCAGGCTTACACCCGGGCCGCGCCCAGCCCACGCGCATGTCTCCGCCCGTCACCGCCTCAAACTCAAAGTACCAGCGTCCCGCCTTCACCGCGTAGGTGCGCTCCACCCGGAAGAAGCGGATCTTGTCGATGCTCGGCCTCTCCACCACGTGACCTGATGGGAGAAGCACACGTGCGTTCTGGACACCAGGTGGGCAAACCTTTTCATTCGCGACTATCAGAAAATGTACTGACTCTCGTTTAAATTGTTTGAAATCAAGTTTGGTGCGCCGATGTAAAACATTTAATGGGGTCATTTCTAGATGCAACATTTCTAAAACATTGGTAGATAATCTCTAGAACAGGAGTGGTCAACCCGTGCGGCTCTTTAACTAGTTTCATGCGGCTCTTCAGGAGCTTTCACATAATAATAATAATAATAATAATAATAATAATAATAATAATAATAAGAGTAGTTGTAAGGCGCTTTTCACAGTTTTTACTGTCTAACATGACATGAGTCACATATGCACACAATGTTAACTGTTGAAAAATAACCAATATTATCATGTTGGTGTGGTTATTGTCATTAAATCTGGCTGAGCAGAGGTCTGTGTGTGTGTGTGCGTGCATACAAGATTAAGGAATGCGATGATGTTTATGTGTGTGATGTGGCTCTTTGCAGCTCTTTGTGGCTCTAACACAGAATAAAAGTGTCTCTTAGTGTCTGACTGGTTGTCCAGCGCTGCTCTAGAACATGAGCACAGAGACGGGTCTTCACCGTCTTGGTCGGGCGGCTCCACGCCGTAGCCGTAGGCGATCAGGGTGCGCAGGGCGTCGCGGAGGCTTTCTCGGTTGGACTTCTTGGTGCGTTCGTCGAGTGAAGAGTACGGCACCAGACGAGGGTTGCGCTTGTTCTTCACGTCCTGGGGGAGGCAGAAGCGCAGGCGTCAGTGGTTCTGCAGGACACGCGGCCGGAGAAGCTCCTCACCTGCTGGATGCCGTAGGTCCAGCCCTGCCTGATCCGCTCTTTGGCCCAGACGTTGTGTGCGTTTTCAGCCAGTCTGTCGGCCAGCAGCTCCTGAGCAGCGGTCAGTCTGACCTCACACAAGTCCAGTGGAGACGGCTTGTAGCCATTGCACATCATGTAGCTGCAGAGAGAGAGAGAGAGAGAGAGATCCATCACTCACAGCTGAGAGCAGGAAGATCACCAGAACCTACGTCTTGGACAGCTTGAGTCGCTTCAGCTCCTCCTCAGCCGTGACCTTCACCTGGACCACGAGACACCCCAGAGCCAGCAGAGTCCTGAAGAACACACACACACACGATCTCCATCCTGCTCAGGGTTAGACTGACGGCAGCGCTCTTACTTCAGCGTCTCGGTGGACATCTGGATGTTGTAGTTCCTCTCGGTTTCTGGCAGCTTGTAGAAATCCACTAGACACGGATGCTGACGCTTGTTATCGTCCCTGATCTGAGGAGAGAATGAGTGAGAGTCAAACACACACACAGGGAAGTGTTGCTGGACTGAAAAAAAAATTTGCATTTTAAATCGCTTTGGGGAACGCACTTCTACCTTTAGACACACACACACACGAATACAACCAGATATATACACAGACAAACACACACACACACACACACACACACACAGACGAACACACCTAAACAATACACACAGAGCTGAGAAGTGATGAATGTTAAAGACTACATGAAGTAATGAGGAGCAAAACCTGATGAATGGAGAAACACAAACCCTGCACTCACTGCTGGAAAGAGCAGAACGCGTCGCACTGACAAACATAGACGACAAAACAAGAGTGTGTGAATCCCCTGCTCGCTCCAGGAGCGTCGAAACCATGAGAGACGCTGTTGTTGGTTTGCTGAAGCGGAACGTGTTCTGGCCTTGTCAGGGTTCCTGTAGAGACGTGTGTGTGTGTGTGTGTGTTTGGGCGTTATTATGCATCATCAATAACCAACAATCTCTTCTTGCTCGATGTTCCGACTTTTTGAAATTTTTAGCTCTTGTTTGACATGACAATGTAAATGTCTCACTTTCAAGATTTGATTATGCGCTCTATATTCTCTTGTGAATAAACTGCAGATGAGATTTGTAAATCACAGCATTCCTTTTACATTCATCAACAACTTGTTTATTCACAAGTGTCCAAACATTTCTGGAATGGAGTTTGTACACACAGGCACGCACGGACACACACACACACACACACATCTGTGTGTGTGTGCGCGTGCGCGCGCGTGAGAGACGGATCCTGGGGTGATACATCAGGAAGTCTAATGTCTCACATTCAGGTAAATCACACATCAAACGAGGAGGTAGACGGGAAGGACTAGATCTTACTAAACACAAAGAAGAACCGGATGTGTCCGTGACTTACCCGCTGAGGGACAGTGCAGAGCAAACCATGAGAGAGAAAGCAAACGATGCATTCAACACACCACGAGCACGGGTCACATGACTTAATCATGCTCTGTCTGCCTGTGTGTGTGTGTGTGTGTGTGTACCTTGCCATACGACCAGCCCAGCTCGATCTTGTTCTTCCCCCAAAGCTCGTGGACATTCTCGGCCAGTCGATCTCGCACCTTCTCCAGGTGAGACGGCATCACCACCTGCCTCAGAAAGGCCGTGTTACAGGAACACTTCATCAAACACCCGTCTGACATTACTGTACGTCTGCGAAGCGTCTGGTGAAAATCAATCTCGCCTCAATTTTTGCTGATATGAAGTGTAGATGCGTCTTACAGACACCTTCAGATAACATCTAATACAAGGACTAGATAGGATAAGATAGGATAAGACTTTATTTATTCCACTAGGGGAAATCTTTTTTGTACATCAGCAGCAAAAAGTTTTTTTTAACAGAAAAACAAATAGGGACAATTTAAAAGACAACAGTGAGGAAACAACAAATAATAGATATATTGCGCATATATATATAATGCGCAATACCAAAATACACTAGTGCATTTATTAAGGGTCATCTTTGACGACGGCGACCTCTGACCTCACCTGAGACGTGTCCACCGGTGTGGGAATGAAGGAGGCCTGAGACGTGAAGAGAGGATTCCCCAGCAGGTCTCTCACCCCGTCCACGTCCCTCTTGTATTCCTTCACCGGTTCCACCTTCATCTTCTCTCGGGGCAGCAGGGCTTCGTGACACTGCGCGTAACCCACAGGCGGCAGGAACTTGAACTCTCCGTGACGGCCGCCCAGCAGGAAGCGCACCCTGAGACCACACGGAGGGTCAAGCGCGGTCAGCCTCTCCCCAGGCCTTGCTCCTCACGTACTTCACCCCAGCCGAGAAGCTGACCACGGGGAAGAACAGGCCGTCCAGGTTGAAGTTCTCGAACATGCCCTGCACCGGCTGCCCGTTGATCCTGAAGGAGATGCTGGGCGCGGTGAGGTCCACGCAGCAGCTGACCACATCATCAGACGTCAGCACGTGCTGGTTCAGCGAGGCCACGGTCCTGGGCACGCGTCCTGCGGCACACGAGCACACGCTGACGCATCGGCCTGAGGGAGATCTGAGGAGCGAGCCCACCTGACCACAGCTGCAGACCGTCGAAGCCGTAGGAATACAGGTCGTCCCCGACGCCATTGCCCCCCCAGCCCTCGCCCCCGCCGGGGTAAGGGGCGTAACCTTTGGTGGAGGCCCAACCCACCCGCAGGTGCGACGGCTCCGCGGTCAGGAAATGATCCACGTGATCCACCACCAGCTCAAAGTACCACTTCCTGTACTGGCCCGAGCCCTCGCTGACCCCCACAAAAACATTGGGTCTCATGCTGCGGACGGAAAGACGAGGGACGTGTCAACGCACCATCAGCGAGAGGCACGAGAGTCACCTCTGACCTCTGGACGTCGTTGACCAGGCGCGTCTGCAGGAGCAGGTCTCGTCTAGGAAGCAGGTGATCACAGATCAAGTTCTGATTGGCTCTGACGGCCACTCCGTTACACACGCACAGAGAGCAGAGCACGTCCAGGATCTGTAATCACAGCAGGTCACAGGTCACAGGTCAGCGGCTCCCAGCCAGGCGCGGGGGGCTTGGACTGACCTTGTGGTTGCGTCCGTGTTTGTAGAGCAGGGAGATGATGGTTTTGATGTGGCTGCGTTGGATGACGTTCAGAGCTTCTGGACTTTCGATCAGAACACAGTGAAGGACCTCCAGGATCCCTGAGACGAACACAAGAGTGAACGGGATCTTCTAGAGCGGCGAGAGCCGAGCCGAGCAGCTCACCTGACGAGGACTCCAGTCTCTCCAGCTTACTGACCAGCCAGTCCAGGTTCTGCGAGAACTGCGTGCAGTTGTTCCGGTTCCCGCGGATGAGAGCGGCTGGAATTACGTTCAAGGGCAGAAGCATCATGAATAATTCCGACTACAACCGACACGGTCAGCAGACAGATGGAACTCAAGGACAGGGTGTGTGTGTGTGTGTGTGTGTGCTGAGAAAATAAGGGCATGACCCCTGTGCTGACTATCAGACACCTGAGAGACGTACACAGCAGGAGGAAGACACGAGACAGCTGATCTGAGATCTGATCTGGCACGGTGTCTCACCCAGAAGCTCATACAGCAGGTTCAGGATCTCCTTCCACGCCGCTCCAGCCTCCTCGCCCGCCTCGTCTGCGAAATGAGCCTCGCTGCTGTAAACGCTCAGGCCGTCGATGCAGTTAGACACCAGAGACAGCATCCCCTGAGACACACACACACACACAGCGCAGAAGATGATTTATGAGGCTCTGCAGAAGAGATGAATCAAGCGAGGCGTGAATGAGGCTCATTACGGAGCTGCTTGTGAGGCAGAATCCCGAGTAAACCTTTAATTCATGACTAAACACTTCAGACTGCGCAATCCAGATCTGCCATCAACCTCCATTAACAACATCCTCAGGAAGAACCGCACGGATCCCTGTGGATTTCACTTCAATGGAAATCGCTGGTGAACTGTGAGAAGCTCGAGAGAAAGAAACACGGCTTTGTGATGGCAGTCGCGCAGGAACCGACATTCACTCGGACGCTGTTTATAAGAAACGAGAAAAGTCTGTGACATTGAAGCGATGTTTGAAACAACAGAGAATAAGACGGTACACAGATGGAGGAAGGGGCAAGAGAGAGAGCGAGAAAGAAAGACAGAAAAAGAGAGAGACAGAAAAAGCGACAAAAACAGAGAGAGAGAGAGAGAGAGAGAGAGAGAGAGAGAGAGAGAGACAGAGAGAGAGAGAGAGAGCGAGACAGAAAAAGCGACAGAAACAGAGACAGAGAGAGAGACAGAGATACAGAGACAGAGAGAGACAGAGAGACAAACAGAAAGAGAGAGAGAGAGAGAGAGAGAGAGATAAAGACAGAAGTGGTGAGACTGGTGAGCATCATCACCTCCTGCTTGAAGAGGTTCTGTCGGTTCTTGAGGGAGCGCAGCTTGATCTGCTTCCTCTCGTGCTCCAGCTCGGCGTGCGGCAGTCTGAAGTAGTCGATGAGGTCGTTGAGCGTCTGCAGAACCTCCCGGATGGGCAGAAGCTCACACACACGGTTCTTACTGCTCAGCCCGTCCAGATCTCTGCAGACACGCCAGCAGGAACGTCAGGGTCCGGAGTCGAGAGCGAGACACACACACACACCTGATGAAACGCCTGAAGAGTCGCGTGGTGTTCCTTATGATGCGCGCGGCCCGAGACTCCTCGTTCTGACAGCGCTGCAGCGTCAAAGCGTCGTCCATGTGTCCTTCTGAGTGAAGACAGGCCTGGGAGAGAGAGAGAGAGAGAGATAGAGAGAGATAGAGAGAAAGAGAGAGAGAGACAGAGAGAGAGAGAGAGCAAGAGAGCAAGAGAGAGAGTGAGAGATACAG
>CM051499.1:11269-23213 GCA_028031935.1 Paedocypris micromegethes | reverse complement strand
AAAAAAAAAAAAAAAAGAGTCAGTTTGCCAGATCTTTCTCTGGTCAATTGATTCTTTCTGGTGGATTTGGCCAATGAGAAGCTACAGGTCTATGGGTTTGGTGGCGGACAGCAGTCGTCCGTCTGTCAGGGGGTTACGGGGAGACCCTCGATAGTGATCCACGCTGGGACAGACGGAAGCCCAGCTCCTATTGGCTGAGAGCGCTTCAGTCTTTGTGGCTCTGTTGGTGACATCATCCAACGGAGAGCTTCTGAAATCCAGCACCACATGTGACTTCTTTGGAGGAACTGGAGGTTTGGGCTTGAGGAACACGGGCTGCTGGTTTGAGCTCTGCGCATGGGCCTTGAGGAACAAACCGCTCTCCAGACTCAAGGCCTTCACCACCGGAGAGTCCTGAGGAACACAGCCGAGCAGAGAGTCCAGCCGCCTCACAGACTGCCGGACCGGAGTGCGCTGGAACTTCAGGGGTGATCGGAGCCTCCTGGCCTTAGGAGAGTTGAGCGTCATGGTGTTGAAGAGCTTGATCTGGTCAGCGACCTTCATCCGGCGAGTCTCAGGAATGTTCTGCTCGACTCGCTCCTCAGACTCTTCTGAGGAGGTGCGTGTCTGAGTTCTGGGTGCACACGGCGTGGACTGACCCCTGCTGGACGACTCCAGTCTGAAGGCCACAGGACTCTGAATGTCCAGAGCGTCGATCAGGCGGCTGCAGTCTCCAGAACAACCCTCTCTGAAGAAGCTGCCGTCATGATCCAGACACCCACTCTGACTGCTCTGTGCCAGCCCCTCAAACAGGGTGCTGTCGATGTGAAGAGGCGTCATGGGGACCATCTGGAACTGATGGAAGGTCTCCTCAGCACCTGGTGTAGGAGACGAAGCAGAACTCTCCTCAGAGGCTGGACGCGGCACAAGCTCAGGTTCCCTCTCCATCTGCTGCTGGACGAGGCCGCGAGACGGTCTGACGCTCGGGACAGTGGCTTCAGGTGAAGAGTGCTGGTCACTCAATGGTTCTGGACCCGTGGGAGCGCAGCAGAGGATTATGGGAAGTGTAGATTGGGCCAGGGCTCTGCTGGACGTCTCTCTGAAGGGGTCAGACCGTGGGGTCGGCAGCTCATCTTCAGCTTTATCGAGGAACTTCCATGAGCCTGTGTAGCAGATCAGAGTGAAACCGTCATCGCCACAAGAACCAACTCTAAGAACAGATCCAGCTCGGTGCTGCTGAAGGTCACGTGAGGAGAGCGAACGAGGCGTCTCCCACAACCGACAGGATTACGTAACGCTCTCAACTGAAGGTAAATGATCTGAACATCAGGAAAGCTTGTCAATGGCCTACAGAAGACCAGCACGTCTTGTGTTCTAGATGGTTCCCGGTGTGGGAGAGGGATCGTCGTGATCATGATGATGTCCAGTGCGAGAGCGGCGATACTGACCTCGTGCCGGGCTTTGCTCTAACACGGCCGGACTGAACGCTGGCTCTTTGGTGAAGTGAAAACCCGAGCCGCTCTCCTGGGTCGCGAGACGCCAACCTATGACCTCTGACCCCTTTGGCCCAAGCTGTGAGTGTGTAATGGTGTTCTGTGGAGCAGAGCGGTGGTCATGTGTGTGAGTGACGGAAGGAAACACTGATGGTGGTCAGCAGTCGCTTTATTTACACACACACATGCAGAAAGTAGCAGCACAGACGACCAGCTCAAAGCTAAAAACTGATTTATTAAACAGATAATTTAATATTAATGTATAAAATAGATCTTTTTTTCTTCTAAGGTCACAATGTTCCGACACTGGACACTTTGTGCAACATTAACGCAGGTTAAAACAGTCGTGAAGCAGCAACAGAAGGTCAGCTCTCCACCACCCACGGCACAATGTACCTACATCACACCATCAGCAGGTGGAGAGAGTGACCACAGACCGTTCTTCACCAATCTTCTCTCTCACACACACACACACACACACACACACACAGGAGCAGACGAGGAACCTGCTTCAGGCTCAGCCGCAGCAGCTCAGAGACCTTCAGGCTGAACTTACACACTCTCGGCTGGATTTGCTCAGGCTGAAGCGCAGACGCAGGGATTTCCTCACCGCCTCCTTCTTTGAAACTCTGGGCGAGAAGCATCCGGCTTTCCCAGACTCCACTCTTGAGGAGAGACAGACAGGTCAGCGTGAAGGACGTAAAGGACGTGTGACCCCACACTGATCCACCTACCTGCTGACACGGTCCCTCAGCCGCCTGCTCTTTCTCCTGGCCGAGCTGCAGGAGGACATGGACGAGTCCAGAGCTCCTGCTGCACTGTGAGCTGAGAACAAGCACAGACACGCCGTCAGTGCCACGCCCACGAGACCCACGCCCGCAGCAGCACCCACCGGACCCCGGCGTGGACGAGCCCCCGAACAGAGCGCTGGGGAACAGCTCCAAACCCAGGTTCATCTTGATGGAGCGACGCTTCTTGCTGGAGAAGCCGTGAGAGTGCGGCAGGTCTGTGGGGAGCTTCCTCTTGGAGTTTGGAGTCATGATGACTGGAGTGGCCATGGAAAACACTGAAACGAATGAAGCACCCACTGAAGAAACGACTCGGCACTGGCTTGTCAGCATCAAAACAATGATGAAGAAAAGCAAAACTTGGAACGTGAAGCGCATCATCAATATAAAACAGAGTGGCAGCTGCAGGAGGTGACGCGCTCTGAAGCCCAGAGTCAAGCACAAGCAAGCGAGGAGCCATCAGAAGAGCAGAACCTGGTTCACCCACCTGCTCGCTCACACTCAGCAGGGCTGCCTGGAGTTCTACCCGACCTCAACTTACTCAGAGCTCCACTTACCACGTCTGCAACACAAACGCACTGGCTCAAGCCCTCAGACTCCACGCCACACTGCTCTCACCTCCTAGGCTGCGCCGGCTGCTCTTCTTCTGGCCTGACTGGTTATTGTTCTCCTCCACTGACTCAGAGGACGGAGAGATCAGGCCTGGATCACAGCCCAGCATGACTGGAACCTTCTCCATCAGGAACTGAGGAACCACACCTACACAGACATTGGTTCTGTTGGTCACTCAGAGCTTCTGCGGAGAGCGTGAAGGAGCTCGGCCGCTGCACCTATGTTCTGAGCGTGATCGATGAGACGCTGCACCGCCGCCGCCTGAAGCTTCAGTTTCTTCTCCGTGCCGCTGCTCAGCTTCTCCGCACCGTCAGCGCAGTGAAAGAGGTTCGGGGCGAAGATGACGGAGAGGTTGCTGCTGTCCATTTTGTTTTCTGCGCTCCTGAGTGAATAAAACGTCACACCGGATTTGAGAATCTCAAAGAGACCGTGTATAAAAACACACCACCTCACCGCTGAGAGACGCTCTTCAGGAAGCTGAAGAAGTAGCGCAGCGTGCTGAGGTTCTGGTCAGGCAGCACGCAGGACAGCAGCGCAGTGGCCGAGGTCCGGTCCTCCTCTGTGGGCAGCTCCTGGGCCTTCAGGAGGGCAGAGTGCAGGTCCACGCTCAGCACCGGCTCCGGAAGCTCCCTGAAGAACTGCTTGAGGAGCCCGGCCAGGTCCAGCGGGAGAGCCGTGCTCAGACAGTCCTCACCCTGATCCAGCTTGGCCTGAGCACAAAAGCACCCACCAGGGTCAGAGAAGCTCCTATGGAAGTGTGGAGAGCGCTCACCCGAAGGCTTCTGACGCGCAGGACCGAGCCGGACCTCCTGAAGAGACCCTCCACGCCCACATGCTGCAGAAGGCAGGAGCAGACGTCCGCCATGAAGCTGGAAGGGACGGAGAAGCAAAGAGTGAGAGGAGAGAGAACCACACAGCACCTACCAGGGGCCACTGAACCACTGCAGATCTAAACTCACATCAAACATACTAACCACACGTCTCTAAGTGTGTGTCTTACCAGGGTATCTCTCCGTAGTCCAGCACGTGGCAGTGAGGAAGGGCATCCAGCGGCACGCCAAACACCCGCGTCTGGAGGAACAACAACCCCGATGAGCTTCCCACCTCCACACACACACACAATCCCTTCCACACACACCAAAAAAAAAAAAAAAAAAAAAAAAAAAAAAAAAAAAATCACACAATCCTTCCACACACACACAAAAAATATAAATAAATAAAAAAAATCACTCAATCCCTTCAGACACTCACAACAAATCATACAATCCCTTCACACACACACCATTCCAACACACACACACACACACACACACACACACACACACACACACATCATACAAGGCTTCTCACACACACACACACACACACACACTGACCCACAGGAACAGTAAATTAAATCTGCCTGAAATGTGATTATAAAACGCGTTTTTTGAAACTGATCCGATTTTGCCGCATTAGATTATGTCACAAGACATGTTTTGCTGATTCGCCGTGCGTTATTATGGGATGTGAGGGAAAGGCATTGTGGGAAACGACTTCACACCCATTAACGCCGCCGCCGCACTCACCGTGTTCGCGGAAGTGCCTTTGTTTCGGGTTTTGTTCCAGTTCTTGATCTTTATTCCGTAAACCGATCGAATGTGCTGAACGACGGCGAGACGAAGCACGTTCCGCTCCAGGACCTTCATGCTCCGGGCGAAGATCTCCTCAGGCTTTCGGTGTAAAGCGTTCGGTTATTCCGGAATACACAATCTAAATCTGCACAAAGCCGCTTGGCATTTCTCTTCAACGTTATCCGCTTGATCTCATCTACGCCGACCTCCTATACAGACTGTTAGACTGTGTAAACCTCGACGTCTCCGCGCTGACCGCTCGGTTATTTCCCCTCAGTGCTACAACGGCAGCGACTGGAAAAAAAGACGTTCAAATTTCGCTCTTCTACGTCACGCGGCCGATTCCAGCACTCTGATAGGTCCGATCTGTGTCACGTGAGGCTGCCTCCAAGAATCCCCCGCCCCTCCCGGCAGCGCTGTGACGTACATGACTGACGGAGCAGCTGTGTGTTAAAGATCCTTTATGATTCTTTCGTTGATTTTGTTCTCTAACTTCTCTTTCTTTAGCTTAATTGGTTAGTATCAGGTGTATTTTCATTGCTTTTTGTTACCGTTCGCACCTTGTTGATATGGTTTATTTGTTTCAGTAATTCTTAAAGTTTGATCTCTTATGTTAAACTCAACAGACGTGTGTGAAAAGATTTAATGGATCGTTTCATTCATGAATAATCGCATTTTAGCTGTGGATATTTATCAAAGGAATGATGCTCTTTCTCGTTTAGCTCTGTTTGTAAAAATGACACCATATAAGCCCGGTTTGTGAAGCAGATGTGGAGACGGACAAAGGAGCCGAGGCGCATTTCTCTGTTATCAGTATGTTTTTATTACAACATCACATGTATATACAGTAAAAGAGACAGTACAGGTGTACGGCTGAGCTGAGACTGAGATGCGTGTGTTTTAGAAGCACTTCCTGTGGACGATGGAAGGACCGGCCTCGTCGTACTCCTGCTTGGTGATCCACATCTGCTGGAAGGTGGAGAGGGAGGCGAGGATGGAGCCGCCGATCCAGACGGAGTACTTGCGCTCGGGAGGAGCGATGATCTGCGGGGGGAGGGAGACAATCACAATCACAAAATTCTATTGGCCAAGTGGCGATGACAACAAGGAATTGGGTTTGGACCGTCTTTTTCCCCCTCTTTTGCGAATATAAACATAAATACATAAATGAAATAAAAGAAACAAGAATAAAAACAATGGCATGAAATAGACCGAGCAGGTGACGAAGAGCTCCACTCTCCGCGGTCACGCGCATGATCTTCTCACCTTGATCTTCATGGTGCTGGGGGCCAGCGCGGTGATCTCCTTCTGCATGCGGTCAGCGATACCGGGGTACATGGTGGTGCCGCCGGACAGCACGTTGTTGGCGTACAGGTCCTTGCGGATGTCGATGTCGCACTTCATGATGCTGTTGTAGGCGGTCTCGTGGATGCCGGCGGACTCCATGCCTGAGGTCAGACGGAGGTCAGAGGGGATGAAGAGGAGGAGGAGGAGGAGGAGAGGGAGACTCACCGATGAAGGAGGGCTGGAAGAGGGTCTCGGGGCAGCGGAAACGCTCGTTGCCGATGGTGATGACCTGACCGTCGGGCAGCTCGTAGCTCTTCTCCAGGGAGGAGGAGGAGGCGGCGGTGGCCATCTCGTTCTCGAAGTCCAGAGCCACGTAGCACAGCTTCTCCTTGATGTCACGCACGATCTCACGCTCAGCTGCGGGGACACGAGCTCAGCGCGCGGTTCTCATCTCCACCGGGTCTCCGTCCGCACTCACCGGTTGTGACGAAAGAGTAGCCCCTCTCGGTCAGGATCTTCATCAGGTAGTCGGTCAGATCGCGACCGGCCAAGTCCAGACGCATGATGGCGTGGGGCAGAGCGTAACCCTCATAGACGGGGACGTTGTGGGTCACACCGTCACCGGCGTCCAGCACGATACCTGCGGGGAGCGGCGCGTGACGTCATCGCACAAGGAAAGCTTAAATAACGGTCCCGAGTCCCGACTTTTCGACACTATAGTGATAGCACTTTATTGTGCGCTTTGAGACAGTTAAAACTGTGAAAAGCGCCCTACAAATACTCATTATTATTATTGTTATTATTATTATTATTATTCATAGATAATTACGAGAATATAAAATGAAACCTAGATTGTTAGATAAATCGATAAAGGTTATTTAACGTGACTATAGACACAGAGAGTTCAGGGCAGAGCCTGGGGGACTGACCGGTGGTACGGCCGGAGGCGTAGAGGGACAGCACGGCCTGGATGGCCACATACATGGCTGGGACGTTGAAGGTCTCAAACATGATCTGCACGAGGAGCGAGCAAGAAGAAGCCAGTTAGAAGATCAGGAGCTGGGCCGTGAGGCGTCTCCTCGTACCTGAGTCATCTTCTCCCTGTTGGCCTTGGGGTTGAGAGGGGCTTCGGTGAGCAGGGTGGGGTGCTCCTCGGGGGCCACACGCAGCTCGTTGTAGAAGGTGTGGTGCCAGATCTGAGGAGCATCCAGCCGTCACGCTCAGTCCTTGCTCTGCATCTCTCACGCGTGTGATCTCACCTTCTCCATGTCGTCCCAGTTAGTGATGATGCCGTGCTCAATGGGGTACTTCAGGGTCAAGATACCTCTCTTGCTCTGAGCCTCATCACCTACGTAGCTGTCCTTCTGACCCATACCGACCATCACACCCTGAGGGAGACACACAGTCAGTCAGTACGGCATCTCTGGGGCTGAAGGAGGGAAGTGTTTCAACACAAAAGTACGTCTACACAAGTAAGTGTGTAAATACAAACACACAAAAGCTCTGAATCTAAGTGATGATTTAAGTGACATTTACTGTACGTGGGGTAATTGTGTGTGTGTGTGTGTGTGTGTGTGTGTGTGTGTGTGTGCACCTGGTGACGGGGTCTTCCAACAATGGAAGGGAAGACAGCACGGGGAGCGTCATCTCCAGCAAATCCAGCCTTGACCAAGCCAGATCCGTTGTCGCACACAAGGGCGGTTGTTTCCTCGTCGTCACACATGGTTGTTTTTCTGCTTGGTCTGTGACAGAAGAATCATGCGGTCAGACGTCCATCTCACCCTTCATCCCAAACCAGTGTGATCTAAACCTCACACACACAACGCTCCCTTTCTGATCGTCTTTTCTTACCGTCTTAGCTTCTTCTTATTTCTCTATCACTCTTAATTTTCTATATTCTTTTTCTCTCCCACTATATTACTTTCTTTGTTTCTCTCTCTGTCTCACTCTGTCTCTCTCTCTCTCTCTCTCTCTCTCTCTCTCTCTCTCTCTCTCTCTCTCACACTCTCTCACTCTGTCTCTCTCTCTTTCAGAGGTCAGTGAAATTAAATCCTCAGCTCAAGACCTTCTGCTCATTTCACGAATGCCAAAGAAAGACTAGAGTTTAACTGGAGTGCAGTTGTGTTATTTCGGGCTCGGCTGGTTTAACAGTAGCCTCTCACTTTCCCAGCTGTCACGCTCCCACCTGCCGGGACCCATTACACCACCATTCATTCAGATCAGCCATTAAACGCACGTCCCGATCACAAAACCATCAGTTAAAATCATAATCAGCAAACCACCCTCAGGTCCTGTCTGGATAAAGTCACGTAAAAGTTTCAGAGAGAGAGAGAGAGAGAGACTGAGATTGAGAGACAGAGAGCAAGACAACCCAGCAAAGAGAGAGAGAGAAAGAGAGAAACAAAGAAAGCGAAAGATAGAGAGAGAGAGAGGATCTGGATGCGCGGTTGACCACCGTGGTCGGTAGGACTCACCAAGTTGTTCTCACAAGACTGATGCTTCCACTGGGACAGAGAGGAGAGGTGAGGACCCCCTTTAAATAAGAGCCGATCCCGGGGCCCGGGGCGGGGCCTCGGCTCCACACACGTCCAAAAAAGAGCAAGAGAGGAAGAAAAATCAAACCCAGAAAAAACCCTCTCCACCCCTGAATCTGATCTCACCGGCCCCACCAGAAACAAGAAAGGAGGATCTTCCCCCGAGCCGAGCGTGTTCCCATCTCTCAATCATTTTCACTGCCAACATCAATCATATTTATTGGCAATTACCCATCAAAATAAAACAACCAGAACAGATCAAAATACAATTTTTTTTAATACAATCACATTTTTGGTGCTTGTTTTTACTGGTGGAGTGTGTGTGTGTGTGTGTGTGTGTGTGTGTGTGTGTGTGTGTGTGGTGATTAGCACTGTGGAGCTGCGCACGTGGAGCTGCACATCCAGTCAGCATTCGCCTGATTTAATTTTGATTGTTCAGCTTTTTGCCAACGCAGGCTGCTAAAGATGTCGGGTTCGGGGGTCAGTCTCGTTTTAGTAACGTCTCAGACGCTCCTCAAGACGAATACTGTATATGTCAATGAGCCAACGCGTCGGCATGTGGGCTCGGACCCTAAATGTGCTTAACAGCTGAGGGGCGACCCCTCTCCCCCCCCAGCCCTCCCATTGGCCGAGGGGCGGCGGCAGGCCGGCTCTGATTGGCACAGCTCTCTCCTTGTAGGGTCATGGTTCTCGTCAGGTGTCGTGCCCGTCTTCCGCCCGCCACCGCCCCCACACCCGGATCTGCAGCACCGCTTTAGGAAATCCTCCCTTACTATGGCAACATATGGATGTGGCAGCGGTGTTGGTGCTTTCTGAGACATTTCCAAACTCGTCCATGTGTCTCAAGCAGAGGCCGCAACTGAAATAGCTGCAAATATAACCAGAGTCAGATATGCACACATTATGTCTGGAACTACATTCCAGTTCACTGATCGTTTTGATGCTTGATCTTTTGGAAAGTTTTAATCTTGAAAAATCCCCCGAATGCGACCTGTGACGTTCCTCTGGAGTTTGATTTGTGTCTATTGCTGATCGACGTTTGTTCGGTGGAGAGGAACAAAATCGCTTTGTTTGGCCGGTCTGTGTGTGTGTGTGTGTGTGTGTGTGTTCAGGGTTTGTCCTGGTGGTTCTCCAGAGATTCTGAGGGTCCTGGCTGCTGGGTTCTCCTCCACACACTCTTCTGTTCAGAGAGACGTACTATAAATAGGTGTTTTTCTCAGTGGCACATAAAGTGGCGAGTGAAGGAGGCGTCTGCACCACAGATCTCAGCTCTCGGATCAGATTATCCCCTCAGACCAGTTCATCCCAAAACTAGGTGTTTGTGTTCCAGCGCTCAGGAGCTTGATCTGTCACCCTGGTGTTGTGTGTGTGTGTGTGTGTGTGTGTGTGTGTGTGTGTGTGTGTGTGTGTGTGTGTGCCGGACACAATCTCTATCCTGCTCCGAGTTTATTTATGTTTCTAATGTCTGATGATCTGTTAATCCCTCAGATTTATCATCAGCTTTATTCCCTCATACATTGCAATTTGGTAAAAAAATAAATGTAATTGAAGTGGATGAGATAAATATATCTAAATATTTAATATTTATAAAATATGTTAATCTTTGTTTTTACATGAATTTTTGTTGCAGTTTTATCTTCATCTTCATAGTTTCTTTGTCTCGTTTTTTTAAGGTAAGAAACCCTAATCATGTTTATTTATTTATTTATTTGTTTATTTATTTATTTATTGTGAGTGCAGTGTTGTTTTTGTTAATGCATGCTTATTTACTTATTTATTCTTCATAGAGATTTAATATAATTAAAAAAAACATACATTAAATAAAAATACATACAATTAAATAAATATATACAATTGTCTGCTGTTGTGACATGCAAATTCACCGCCGTGGGACAAATGGTCCAAAAGGTTTTCAATTCAATCCAATACACAAACCATGTATAATGTGTCTGTGACAAATCAAATTAGAATAGTAAACAAGCAGACAAAGATAAATTAAATAGATTAAATAGATCTCTTCCACTCGAGTTTGAACGTGCCATCACGCGAGAGAGTTTCTGCTGTAATAATTCAGTTTGTCCAGAAGATGATGTGGCGTTTCTCGCGCTGACGTCATCAGCAGAGCGACGGTGTTGTGTTCCTGCTCTTTCCACGCGCGCGGGTCTCCGTGTCTGTGCGGTTTCTCGTGCGTGGAGATGATGATGCAGGATGAATGATTATTCCCTTCAGCAGGAGAATGAGCTCGAAGCGCTGGCATCCATCTACGGAGAGGACTTTAAAGACATCCGAGCTCCAGACCCGTGGAAGGTGAGAATCCCGTCAGAGGCGGACTGACTGTTTACTCTGTTTACTCTAGTCCTGCTTCATTAACTTACCAGCTGCTTAACTAGTCCTCGTCTAGTTTAACCGTAGACCTGAAGCGCGTGTCTCTACTCTCTCTCTCTCTCTCTGTCTCTGTCTCTATCCTCACTCTCTCTCCTTTCTCCTTCCATGTTTCTCTCTCTCTCCCTCTCTCCCCGTCCCCTCTGTCTCTCTCTCTCTCTCTCTCTCTCTCTCTCTCTCTCTCTCTCTCTCTCTCTCTCTCTCTCTCTCTCTCTCTCTCTCTGTCTGTCTCTCTCTCTCTTTCTCTCGGCCTCTTTCTTTCTCCGTCTCTCTCTTCTGTCTCTATTCTCACTCTATCTCTCTCTCCTTTCCTGTTTTTCTTTCTCTATCTGTCTGTCTGTCTCTCTCTCTTCTCTATCTCTTGTCATTGGTGGTGCTTTACTGGGAATGTTCTTCTGTGTTTGTCTGATGTTTCTGCTGATGTCCAGGTGAGTCGCCCTCTGGAGCTGAAGCTCAACCTGCGGCCGAAAGGACTGAACTACGGTCAGACGAGTTACGTCTCAGTGGAGCTGCAGGTCAAATGTCCCGCCACCTACCCGGACGTGTGAGTCTCGCTATCTCTGCCCTTCTATCTCTCTCTCTCTCTCTCTCTCTCTCTCTCTCTCTCTCTCTCTCTCTCTCTCTCTCTCTCTCTCTCTCTCTCTCTCTCTCTCTCTCTCTCTCTCTCTCTCTCTGTTTGTATGTCTGTTGCTCTCTGTCTCTCTCTGTCTCTCTCTCTCTCTCCTGATGGGCGTGTGGCGTTTCCTCTCAGGCCTCCGGTGCTGAAGCTGAGTAACGCGGTGGGTCTGTCACATGACAAGCTGCAGCAGCTGGAGGCGGAGCTTGTGGCTCTGTCGCGGCGGCGCTGTGGGGAGGTGAGAGGCGTGTCCCGGGCCGCCAGCCCCGCCCTGACGTGTGTGTGTGTGTGTTTCAGGTGATGATCTACGAGCTGGCGGAGTGTGTGCAGGGCTTCCTGACGGAGCACGACCTGCCGCCCTCCAGCTCCTTCCACGAGGAGATGCTGAAGAACCAGCGGCGGCTGCAGGAGCGTCTGGCCCTGGAGGAGCAGCAGAAGATGGACCAGCGCCGCAGACAGGAGGAGCAGACGGTGCGGCTTACGCCTGCGCGCTATAGCGGTATTAACGTGAATAGCGGTATTGAGATGTGCCACGATATGGATTTTGCGATACCGTGATAATTCATGAATTTGTGCCGCTCGCGCTCCCTCTCTCCCTCTCTCTCTCTCTCTCTCTCTCTCTCTCTCTCTCTCTCTCTCT
>CM051498.1:31565333-31585113 GCA_028031935.1 Paedocypris micromegethes | reverse complement strand
GAGAGAGAGAGAGAGCGCACGTAATAATCACAAACACGTACTTTATTATAGAGTCGGTATATTTTGACGTTCGCGGTTTCGGTGAAAAACTCCCATCCTCCGTCCAGCTGCGGCTCGTCCAGTTCGGTCCACGCCGCCTGAAACTCTTCATCACCGAACAGCAGCGCCATGTTTCTCTCAGCCGGCATGTCACGTGAGCGCAGAAACCAGCTGATCGCGCGTGCTCACCTTGACCTCTGACGTCAGACGCACGTCTCGATTACAGCGGCCAGAGATAGAAATCGAGGGAGAAATGCGCGCGCATCTCCCTCTCTGTCTTGTATGTCTCCCTGAGAAAAAGAGAGAGAGAAAAAAAAAAGAGAGAGAGAGAGAGAAACTGAAATCTTTGTTTCGAGATGAAACTTGATCATATTTGCAGCTGAATTATTCATACAGAAATTTAATCTGGATCTATCAAATGTGGCTGAGTGTGTGTGTGTGTGTGTGTGTGGTGTGTGTGTGTGTGTGTGTGTGTGGTGTGTGTGGTTGTGTGTGAGAGAGAGAGACAGAGAGAGAGGAGAGAGAGAGAGACTGAGTGAGAAGAGCGAGTGAGTAGAGGAAGAGGGAGAGAGCGAGGAGAGAAAGTTAGACTGAGAGAGAGGAGACGGAGTGAGAGAGAGAGATAGAGAGAGAGAGTGAGTGAGTGCGAGATAGAGAGGGGAGAGAGAGGGAGAGAAAGATAGACTGAGGGGAGGAGAGAGAGTGAAGAAAGATACTGAGAGAGAGAGAGTGGGGAGAGAGGAGCGAGTGATGAGTGGAGAGAGAGGAGAGAGTGGGAGAGAGAGGGAGAGAAAGATAGACTGAGAGAGAGATAGACTGAGACAGAGTGAGGGAGAGAGAGACTGAGTGCGAGAAAGATAAACTGAGAGAGAGAGAATAGACTGAAGAGAGAGTGAGTGAGAGAGAGAGAGAGAGTTGCGACCCCTCGCTGTGCAGAGGAAACTTCTGGATCACGTTACAGTTAAAACGGAAGAAAAACAAAACGCTTCATGAATGAGAAGGCAACGAACACACGCACGCACATCACCACACACACACACACACACACCACACCACACACCACACTATCAAGAATCAACATCAACTCTAACACGGCCTTCTTCTCTCTCTCTCCTCTCTCTCTCCTCTCCACACACACACACGCAACACACACACACACACACACACACACTCGCTCACTCTCTCTCGCTCTTAGATCTTTGGAGCAGATGGTCGCTGTTTCTGGTTCTGTGTAGACCAGGATGGACATTGTGAAAGAGGTGAGAAACTTGTTTTTATCATCGTCTTTATTGTTTGCGTGACTAGGCGAATCCCAGCGTTTCACTCTTTAGGCTTAAAGAACATGTTGGAACACATTTTCTGAAATTCAAAATATTATTATTTTTTTTAATCATATATGAGTTTATAAAAAAGTTATGGTTTTAGAAATAACAGATTTGATGTTTTGCATTTTTATTTTGTCGTGATAAAATATAAGTTAATTCATAAGACACAATAACAAGCAGGAAAGCCGATGATTGACGTACGTGTAAATGAAGGGACATTTAGCGCATTTTATGTGTGCACACATTTCACAAGTCGCCGAGAGGGTTTGGGCTTTTTCGGAAAGACTGACTGACGGGGCGGTAATTATTTTTACCGCTGAAACTCAATCTGCGCGGCGCGTGAACTTCACACATGTCACGAGGTCGCCGCGGGAATGTGACGTTTGCGTCACCGCCACAGCAACGTCAGCTTCCGCATCAGTGTTCATTTTGATAAAGATTTTTAAGTTAGGTTTAGTCACAGTCTTTTGACTAAAACTCAGTTTAGGTTTAGTCCCAATTTAGCCATCTTGATTTATTTTTTTGTTTTAGTCTAGTTTTAGTCGACTAAATACCACAGCATTGTTGTCGACCAAAAATCAGTATACATTCAAGTCAACGAAAATATAAGTGCTATATATTCTAAATGTTTACCAAAATTGATATGTCTAAGAAATCTGAATACGTAGTTAACTATGAACATATTAAATATATACAAAGATCTTAATTGGATAAAACTTATTTTTCTTGAACTTATTTTCTATGAACTTTTCTTTCAATCCAATTACATGTATTAAATAAATGAAACCTCAAAAAAGAGAAAAATACAGTAAAATAAAATTAATTATAATTGTATTACGTTTATACGAAACAAGTGGTTGCACGGTAAAAAATGAAGTTTCAATCAGCATGATTGCGCTTCAGGTGTGTTGTGTTTCTCCCTTCGCTTGTTGCTTTCAAGGTAGCTTTTCTAAGGTGGCGTTGAATGTAAAATGAATCTCTATATCTGAGCGTTGTTTCCTGCCGGAGAAGACGTTATTGAAGACGCTCGCCTCTATAACTCCCTCACCAGCTCACAGAGTTTTTTCTGCAGCTGAAAGGCTTTGTGTCTTGATTGCGTTTGCACCCGCCTTTCTCCACAAGCTCGGATTATGATTGGACGTTGTCACGAAAGGCATTTTTGCTTAGTTTTTATTTGTCGATGAAAGTGTCAGTAAATAGTTTTCGTCCCTGAGCGGGCGTTTTCCTATAGTTCTCGTTTCGTTTTCGTCAGGGGAAAAAAAATTTGTTGGCAAAGACGATGCCGAAAATATTTCCTCAACTAATTTAACACGCGCACGTTACGACGTTGCGTATGTTTTAAAAAACACGTCAAGTGACTGATGTATTCGCCAGATGATGTCTGCCGAGGAGTCAGACTGTTCTCTCATCACTCAGGCGTAAACACCAACCATGCCCCTCAGTGCGCTGACCTTTGACCCCGCCATGACCTCAGAGCCAGGGAAGCCCACAGAGGAGCCCCACCCAGCCCCGCCCGGCGTCCCGCTGGTGAACGAGGTGGAGCTGACGGCGGCCACGGGCGGGGCGGAGCTCTCCTGCTACCGCTGCACGGTTCCCTTCGGCGTGGTGGTGCTGATCGCGGGCGTGGTGGTGACGGGGGTGGCGTACAGCTTCAACACGCACGGCTCCACCATCTCCTACTTCGGCCTGGTGCTGCTGTCCGGCGGCCTGGTCCTGCTGGCGCTCAGTGGCGTGTGCTGGAGGGTCCGGATGGAGAGGAAGAAGGAGCGGCGGCGGGAGAGTCAGACGGCGCTGATGGCGCATCAGAGGAGCATCTTCGCCTGAAGACCAGACTAGTGCCTGAAACGTCAAACGTACATTTCGAAGAAACGAACGGAAACGCTGCACATTTACGTTTGCTTTTTTTTTTTGCGTTTCTCGCAATCTTCACGTTTTCGCTTGAAACTTTTTCTTCCGCTTCAGGTTTTTCGTTCGTTTTTTTTGGATTTTTGACCAAAGCTTCTCGTGGAAAGCCGGTTGCCAGTGGAAAAGAAATACGCCCCCGGAACATAACCGCGTGTCAAAGTAAAAGCATCGTAACTTTATAACACAAAAAGTACATACAACTGAAACAGCAACTATTAAATAATAAACACAAAATAAGCGCGGCAGTTACAAGCGGCCCTTCTCTGATTGACTAGTGAGAAAGTGATTGACAGTTGCTTGACCATGAAGCGTAGGATATTAGTACACAAACTGTGATTTAAGTGTTATTTTTGCAAAATATTGCTAAATTATTGTGTTGGCAGATACTTCAGAATAATAGTACACACTGATGTTTCTTCACATTGAAATACTGTGTGTGCAGTGCTCCCTACAAATAAAATGTATTATTATTAGTAATGAAAATAAAGATAAAATGTTCTGTTTTTTCTAACAACTCTTAAAATTCCGCGCACTGATCGCTGGTCGTTGTCTTTCTGGTGCAGTGATGTGATGGTGTCGTGTCGGTCCAGACAAACGCATCACTACAAACGCATAAATACTCCAGAGATGAAGGTGTTCCGATTATGAACGTGTTTCAGCGCTCGCTAAACTCCTCCCCGTCTTCCAGTCAATCACATTCTCACCGTGAATGCAGCTGTCAATCACACTAGACAATCAGAGAAGGGCCAATTCGCGTCCCCACGTGAAGCTTGGGTCAAAAATTCGAACGCAAAAAAAAAAAAAAAAGCGTACAAAAAACCTGAAAACGTGAAGATTGCGACGAAAAAAAAAAAAAAAGCGAACGTAATTGCAAGTGAAAAAAAAAAAAAAAAACGTAAATGTGAAGCTTTTCCACACGTTTCTTCGAAATTTACGTTTGATATTTTTGGCACTAATCTGATTCCATAGTGGAACGCCTTCACATTCCCCGAACGCGAGGTCCAGCGCATCACGGGAATGATGCGAGCCTCGACTGTTGCAAACACTGTGAAGAAAACAAAAAAAGTCTAGCTGAATTTTCTTTCCTCTTTGCTTTTATTTGTCTGGAAAACCGAATGAAAAAGACACGAGACCGTATGTCAGCATCACGTGAGGACGAAAGACGGCTATTTATTCTGAAGTCAGATGTAAGGGACTTATGTAGTACATATTTTTACAGTATATACTCACTTCATCAATGTAATTTATATAGTGTTATATATTAAGCATTAAAATGTACAGTTTTGTAATACAAAGTGATGTGTTTACCGTGTTTCGGTTAGTTATTAAAATGTGTGACAAGGTTGTTGCACTTCAGTAAAGTACACTCTCTGTTTCCACTCCAGTGTCTTATTGGCGGAGGAACGTTAGAGCTCGAGTCGTTTAAAAATTCAAATTTCAAATAAAAAGTCAAATTTTATTTGTCACAATTCATATTATGCACGGTACGACATGTAGTGAAATGTATTTTCCGACTGTGCAGCATTTAAACCTGGTGGGTTGGGGGGGGGGGGGCACTCAAGAAAGAAGAATCAATAGGCGAGCAAAAAATACAGTAAAGATAAAAGATGAAAAATACAATGAAAGATAAAAAAATAAAGAAATATGTGTAAATATGAATAAATCACAATAAACTATGGAGATGAGGATAAAAAGTACATCAAAAAATGAGTAAAATACAAAAGCAAATGACTCAGCGATCCAGAAAGTGTCCAGCAATCATATTAAAGTGTGGACATTTAGAAGTGAATCACAGCCACATTCTGTATTCAAATTGTTTTGTTTTTTCCTAAATCTGAACACAGAAGAGCAGAAGAGACATTTTTCTATCTTAGACTCATTTTTCCTAATTCCGCATAGCAGCTTTGCGTTGTTATGGGACTAAGAAAAGATCTGTATAAATAGACTTGAACTTGAAAACTCAAACATGCATCCTCTGTGTTGCAAGCAGCATGACTGACAGAAGAGGAATAATCACAGATCTGGTTACTGCCGATGGAGCCAGGAACAATGATCCAAATGTGACGCTTTTTAAAATAATAAATGATAAACAATAATGTAGCTAGTTCAGATGTCTTGAAAATAGATTTGTTGTGACGTCTCAGATCTCATACGTCATTTTCAGGTCTAGGACATTAAATGTGTCTGGAGTTCTGGATGTTTGTTCTCAGCCTTGAGACGGCAAACGTTTTGATTCGTGGGCCACAATGGGTTCTAACATTTGACAGATTGATGGAGGGTTTTGGCAACTTCACCTGAGCAAAAATGACTACAAAACACATCTCGGGCTGTGGAGTAAATATACACTACCATTCAAAAGTTTGGAGTCACTTGAAATGTCCTTATGATTGAAAGAAATCACTGTTTTTGTCAATGAAATTAACTTTGATCAGAAATACATTCTAACCATTGCTAATGTGGTGAATAACTATTCTAGCTGTAAATGTCTGTTTTTGGTGCCATATCTACGCAAGTTGATTTGGAGCAACTGTCACTCCAGTGTTGTAATGCTGCAATGTGTTTGCTAACTGTGTCAGAAGGATAATGGATGATTGTAGAAGCCTCGTGTGATCATGTCAGCACTGCTGGAAACTGTTTAGCTGGTTAAAGAAGCTATAAAACTGACCTTCCTGTGAGCAGGTTGAGAATCTGCAGCATCACGTTTGTGGAGTAAACCAAACGCTCAAAATGGAGAAACTCTCATGTGAAACTCGACAGTCTATCCTTGTTCTTAGAAATGAAGGCTATTCCATGCGAGGACTTGCCAAGAAACTGAAGATTCAAACCCAACCTTTTGAACGGTAGCGTTTGCTTTAAATCCAAAGGAAAATGAAGAAAATTTACTGACAGAAAATATCTGACTTTGGGGAAAAAAATCTGACTTTAATTAAATGTTTGCAAGTTCGGCGGGCTGGATTAAAACGTTTAACGAGCCGCGTGTGGTCCCGGGCCTTTGCTTGTGACACAAAAAAGAAAATCAACAAAAATGTGAAGATTGCAAGCCAAAAAACGAAAATGTGAGGCATTTCATAGAATTTTACGTTTGATATTTTCGCCACTAATCGGATTCCATAAGCCCAGAGCCCAGTGTGTTGCGTGTGGGTTAAACTTTCAACATTAAGGCAACATCTAGAAACCAAATATCCAAAACTCGTTGGAAAGCCGTGGAGATTTTCAAGATGAAAGAAAATGGGCTTTGTGTGCAGATAAGAACTATGATGTCACTGACTAGTATGTCCAGCTATCTGTGTGGCGGAGAGCGAGAAAACAGAAGGAATTGGTCTTGCCTTCCACTGTGGACGCATTTAAATGATGTGAATTGATATATATTTTAAATTATTTATTTTATTACTGCAGAATTTTTAATAGTAATAAGAGCAACTACCTTATTCAGTGTTGTACGTGCAGGAGTACAAAACAAAAGCTTTTCAGATGGTCAAAATGTTAGCTTCTTAAACTTTGTAACAATAAAGTGTACTTCATATAGTTATTAAATACAACCTAAATCATGATTTGGATTGGCTGAAATAAACGTGTCTGTCCTAATGGGTCGCGGGCCACATGTCGAAGTGGACAATTTGGGCCCTGAGGTCAAAAAGGTTAAGAAGCTTGAAGGCCGGAGCGATGCTGCTGATCAGATCCACTCGTGAACAAGACCAGTCGGACATGCACTGGGAACAGGTTCGACTTATTACGGTAGGTACGACCCAAAGTCTGCGCACACATACTGTCAGATAGCCAGGTGATCAGACACGAGGACACCAAAGTACAATATTTAATGTTTGAAAATATATAACAAATCAAAACAATAAAAATTTGCAAATAAACCAACCAAAACAACTAGTTGGAAAAACTAAGACAAAAAAGGGGAAAAGAAAACAGCAACCTGCTTCTGCTGCTCAACACAACCAACCGTCCTCTCTAAAGAAACACTGCTTTATATAACCCAAAGAAATACCATCTTACATCCCAACAGGTGAAACTACAAACATGCAAACAATATTTAAATTTCCAAATCATTTCCAAACAATGGCATTTAAATAAAAACAACAATTCAAAATACTTCATTACAATACAAATAATCATTAACTTCAAAATTTACTCAGTTAACCATAAACAACCGGAACACCCGAGCACTTCTCCCCTGGATCATCAGAGTAAAATGGTTTAGTCCTAATTGGAGCTAATGGGGTAAATTGGGCGTGGCACTCATCAGTCCCTCCTTTGCTCGTCAACAGATGGAAGCTCGTCATGATCAGCCAGGGTGACGTGTGCTCAAACAAATGAAACTTGGAATTAATATTCAACACAATGTCCTTGAATTGATAAGAACTTGCAAATAAATCAGAAGGATGAATCAAATTGGCTAACTAACCTGAAATAAAGTAATTTAACAAAAATGGTGTGAGCAATGTTTCATACGATGTAATGGAAGTGGTGTGTACAAGTTGTTTTTACCCTTATTGTGTGGCCACGGTGTTGGCCATCACACACACACACACACCTGGTATGAGGAGGCTGTGACCGAGACCTTGACCCGCTCGCTGGTGTATTAATAGGCCGCGTCTCCCTGACACCAGACACTACAAGGCCGCGCTGGTTTGCGTCAGAAGAGCGTCTGTGGCACGTCTGGTCCAGGGCCCGGTGGCCCCTGAGGGCCGGCATGAGAGGCGGGCACCAGATCAGATGTCTTGTCGCATCCTGAGCATCTCGCAACAATACGCACACACACAATTAAACACACGTCACAGCAGGTTTGGTAGAAACTACAGGTACAGTGTGTGTATGTGTGTGTGTGTGTTTGCAATACTTATAACGTGGGGACATCAACCGGAATACACACCAATAACAAGGGGACCTGTGTGAGCGTGGGGACCTAAAACCTAGTCCCCACAATATTAACCATTGTATCATGTATAACTCATTGGTCTGACCATCCCCCTTTAATATTTCAAGAGTCCCCAGAAACGACATTTACCAGGAAAGAGTGTGTATGTGTGTGTGTGTGTGTGTGTGACATTTTGGTCAGGTGAGCAAGCGTCCTCTTTTTCCCGGGGTCCGGACGGGGTTTATAAATTCACGAAAATGGTTTTCACGCTTCTTCAAAGGACTTTTACACGCATGTAGGTTCGCTAACCGTGCGTTAAATGATTTGAGAATGAAATTTGCACAATCAGTTTTGAAACAATACCGGACGGCTCTCATGCCAATCACCTCACACGCTTTTTATGAAGACGTTACCTTTTCTACGCTTGATTGGGTAATACCCGATGTCATCGTTAGTTTGATTGGTCTTAGTGTCTGTGGGGAGGGCGGGGCTTAGAGAAAGATAATTAGTAGTAGTAGTAGTAGTCTTTATTGTCATTGTTTACAAGAAAACAACGAAATTACGTTTGGAGCAAATACAACAATACATTTAGTCAAAGTGCAAAAGTGCAAAATCAGCGTAACCAGGAGGTAAGTATTGTAAAGTGCATTAGAAGTGCATATATGACAAAGTGCAATACGTTGGCAGACAGTTCAGAGTTATTGTTCATAGTGTGTGTGTGGGGGGGGTGCAGTTACAGTGCAGCAATGCAGACCGGTCCAGTGCTACTGTTTAAATATGGATGTTTAATTAATTGTCCATGGGAAGGGGGAGGGTGACGGAGGTGCAGTATTGAGTAGCCTCACAGCCTGTGGACTAGTCTTGTTGTTCTGGCCTTGATTGACCTGTATCTTCTCCCTGAGGGCAGCAGGTGAAAGAGGCTGAACGCAGGGTGATGTTGGTCCCGCAGGATGTTGTGTACCCTCTTCAGACAGCGGGTGGAGTAGGTAAAGCTGGTCTCCGGTAGCGTAGATCCAATAAGTTTACTAGCTGCTTTCACTACTCGTTCGAGTGCCTTCTGGTCCGCCTTAGTGCAGCTGGAAAACCACACTAAGAGCCCGTAGGTGAGAACACTGTTGATGGCGCAGTTGTAGAAATTCACCATCATAGGCCGGTGAATATGTGCCCTCCTCAGCTTCCTCAGGTAGTAGAGGCGTTGTTGTGCCTTACTCACTGCTGAGGTGACGTGCTTGCCCCACGACAGGTCCTCAGTCCAGGCATATGAAGCTGCTCACTCTCTCCACTATTTCATTGCAGATGAGTATTGGTTGATGAGTTTGTCTTTTCTTTCGGAAGTCCACGACGATTTCTTTTGTCTTTTTGGTGTTTAACACTAGGTTGTTTCCGTGACACCATGACACCAGTTGTTGCACCTCCTTCCTGTAGGTGGTCTCATCGTTGTTCGAGATAAGTCCCAGCACGGTGGTGTCGTCGGCAAACTTGACAATGAGATTGGATGCTGAGGAGGAAAGGCAGTCATGGGTGTAGAGTGTGTAGAGCAGAGGGCTCAGAACCCTTCACACCCTTGAGGAGCCCCGGTGTTAACAACAAGGGTGGGTGAGATGTTTCTTCCCAGTCTGACTTCCTGAGTGCCGTTAGTGAGAAAGTCCACAGTCCAGTTGCACAGGGATGAATTCATTCCACGTTGATGCAGTTTGGTCCGAAGTTTATATGGACGGATGGTGTTGAAAGCCGAGCTATAGTCTACAAAGAGTTGCCGTGCGTAGGTGTTTTTATGCTCCAGATGTTCCAGTAGCGTGTGCAGCATCATGGCTGTAGCATCCTCCGTTGATCGGTTCTCCCTATAGGCGTACTGTATAATTCAAATGACTGACGTATAATTCGTATGACATATAATTCAAATGACTGACGCTTCTTCAGGTTAAACTCGGTGCATCTTAATGTTTCAGAGCTTGTTTGTTAAGGTCAGACACGTAAATATTAATTTATTACCTGAAACGTTATTCTTAACATATTAATAAACAACAAAATGCCCATGTAACAAAAATAAGCTAATAAATTGAAACTTTCTATATAATTACATTGTCGTATAAAAAACTTTTTATATGACAACTGCCCACTAATATTGCTCACTGATAGATATTACAGCTGTTATTATTATATATATTGTTGAAGCTGGATTTTATAACAGAAGAGCTGACATTTAGAACACTTTCGTAGTATTATAAATTAATTAATGTATTTATTTATTAGAAAAGAGTCTCTAGGACTATTATTTTGTTACAGAGTTACGTTTTTACAGATTACATTTTTTCATTGCAGAAGTTTAGCATTATTAAAGCATATAACCACCTAGAAGCTTGTCTGAATTTGTCTCGACGCCGCGCCAGTTGCTTTTTTTTTTTCAACTGTTTTTTTTTTCGGAAATCAAAATATGGTCCCCCTAAATTTGGTACAAAGCTTCAAAATCTAACTATGGTAAAACAGGTTCCAGTGTATTTCTGTGACTGAAGTGTTGGTGGAATAAGGCGAAAGTGAGAGTGAGTCCTCGGCTCCTCCGATTCATTCACTCGGACTGCAAAATGTGTGGTAACGCCGATTCTGAGGAATGAAGAAATCCAGAGAGATCCAGCGATGAAGAAACACACACACACACGCTCCCCCGCTGAGTTCTGCTCTTTTCTTCCTCTGTAAATGAGGGGAATGTCCTGATGTGTTCTGTTCCCAACTCTTCTGCTGTCACAGGACCCATAATTCAACACTGGAGTACAACAGCATCAGGGCGTCACGGGCCCCGGGGCCAGTGGAACTCAGCGGGAGACATGGCCTCATACCACCAGACGAGCTTGTCTTCACTTTCTTCACATCCACTGTGAAGAAATCACACACATCCATTAAGAAAGACCGAGACTACAGTACACAGATCAGCACAAGGTTAGCGAGAGCGAGAGAGACGGACGGATGAAAAGACAGAGAATAACAAGAAAAAAGACAGAGAAGCGTGGGGGGGTCAGAGAAAGAAAGAAAGGAAAAAGGTAGAGAAGAAAAGTCAAAGAGAGAAAGATAAAGCATGAAAGAGAGTGTGAGAAAGAAAAAAGAGGAAGAGAGACAAAGAATGAGTGAGTGAGTCAGTGAGTGAGTGAAGGAGCAAGAGAGATAAAAATGGATATATTGGGAATAAATTAAAGAGTAATAACCAATCATATGAATAAATATTAAATTGCAAACAAGTCCTGGCTGTGAATAAAACACCAAACTGTTGTCGCGGGAACACCAGACTCCGCCTCCCTCTATCACCCTGGTCACCTGATCCTCGATTTTGCACAGCTTTCTGAGTCACTCGTCACGAAACACAGTCTGGCCCAGTCAACCTGGTCTCCAACTCCTACAGCTCCATTTCCCTACACCACTGACCGTCTGCCCACGTCCAGGACTGTCACTCTTCTACATCGTCTTCACCGAGCATCCTAATGTCAGGCGATCACATGGATTCCTGGCTAGGCTGAAATGAAAAAAAGTTTGAATGGAACATTCCTGTTCTGTGGTCGGGCAAAAATCTCCATCATCAGTGATGGTTCCTACTTCAAGGTTATACAGTTGTGCAGTCCAGAGTCTTTGTCGCTTGCTGGAGATGGACACATAATTGCCGTCTCTTCAAGCAAGACTTGACACGTGTAGCAGAGTCATCGGACATCAACCAATCACTTGTTTTGTTTGGCTGGAACCTTAAGAACCCTATGAGTTATTGAATATCACCTGTAGAACATGTTGATCCTCCTCATGAAGTTCGGTCCAGTCTCTTGATTGAGCTTAAAGTGGGCTGACGCTATCCACGATTACTTGGGTTGGTCTTTTAATATAAATCTGTGCTTCTAGCACTCGAACCCTTGAATGCCGTGTTGAGCACCTTCTTGTTGTCGAGTCCTACTTTTTTTCAGCGACCCCGCAATTGCCCGCTGACCTGGAACTTCTTTGCCACAGGGCTTCCTTTTTCTCTTTCAAGTCCTGAACTAGTGCTCAAGGAGACGTAGCATGAGAAGTTTCTGGAAGTTTGTCCCCCCTGCTGGAACAGGCTTCTTGGTGAGGAGGAAGGTCCTCGATGTGATGTGGTGCAGTGTTCAGCTCCTTCAAGCTTGACTTCTAAAGCTGACCATCTTGTTGGGACTCAGGACGTCAAAAAAGAAAATTAGGGTGGACCACTGTGGTTGTCGTAGTCTTCTTTTTTTCTTTTTCTTCTGTGTCATTGCCTGTCCAGGTTACAGTTCTCCTAGTTAGAAACTGTTTTAAGTTCCAATGTCAACCTACAAGTACCGCTGTCAACTGTGATACTCTGTCCGTCTGTCAGTCAATTTGTCCCCCGTCACGCCCTCGTCCATTTAAAATTTCACATAGTGAAATGTCATTGATCAAATTAATATTCATGAGTCTACGTTTCTGATCTCTGGCATCCCTTTACAATCTGAATTTAACTTCACGTTGTCCTGGGAATGGAACCCCTGACTGGTGTTGCGAACACTAGCTCTACTCTCTCTATGGACTGGTCTGTCTTCGTCTTTTGCTGCGGATCAGTTTTGTCTGGCTTGACAAAGGACAGTAGCCTCGCGGTTTCATCCCCTCTTTTTATTCCACACATTATAAAAGGTTCAGTGTCGTTACATTGCTACAGCAACATTTACACCTGAGAGCGCAACAACAGTACGACTGGTTTACTCACAACACTCCAATGCTCGTGTACTAGTACGCCAGTACAAATCAGTGAAGTGTCATCGAGAAGCAATATTTTCTGAACTACTCAAGTCAAATCTCTCCACCTCCTCCAGCTCTTCTCTCCTTCCTCCTGCTGAGTTTCTCCGTCACTTGTTTTTTTCAGCTCCTGGAAGATTTGTCCGTTTCCATCAGATGTTCGGTTCCTCTCCAAGTGTCTTCTGCTCGGCAGAGAGAAACCAGGCTACACCTCCATGTCTTCATCGCTGCTCACATCCATCATGGTGTTCAGCTCTTTGGTCCTTTTCTTCGTCTTTTGTTCGCTCTCTTGAAGATTGTGATATTTTCGTTTTCTTTTCGTCAGCAGCCAGTCGTGGTTGAGAATGCCTGGAGTGGTGCATATTCTCTTTTCAAACAGATCCTTGATCAGCTGCTTGCAGTACAGCGACACGGACAGCTCGTCCACTTGCGAGTTCTGCGTCTGACACTGGGGTTTGCTGAACATGTAGAACAGGACGAATCCCATGTCAAATACATCATCGGGCAAGTCCAGACTGGACTCACAGTCGGACTTCCGGCTGTTGCTGAAGTTGGCCAGCTTTAGGTTGAGCTCTTTGTCCAGTAGAATGTTCTTGCACTCAATCTTTCCGTGTGTGATGTGGAGCGTGTGGTGCATGTAGTCCACCGCATGCGTCAGATGCTGGAACAGCCTCTTGGCCTCGGCTTCGGTTCGCGGACCGTAACGAAAGAGGTAATTGTCGAGGTCACAGTTGGTGCAATGCTCCATCACGATACAAAACACATCTGGGTTTTCGTACAGGCCCAGAGTCTTCACGATGTGTTCGTGTTGTAGAAGCGAGAGGTTGGTTAGGAAGCGCCGGGCGCACTTGCGTGATTTGTCGGCCTTGTTAATCACCTTGATGGCGACATAATGCTTGAGTGCCAGAGAGAAGGCCAGGATAACCTTCTCAGATTCACCTAGTTTTTCGATTGGCTTAAAACCCCACTGAGAAATAGCCTCTGTTATACACATCCTTTAACTAACTGAACAGAAGCCCCGGCCAGTGCAGTGTTATAAACATTCGCTGATGGAAAAACGTACGTGTCGTCACGTGACTGTCATGTGATGGAAAGCCATACCATGTGTTGTCACATGACGGCAATGTGCGGAATTATCTAGCTGTGCTGCTTTTTAGCCATAGCGAGGAGCTAAAAGGCATTATCTGCCACAGAATAAGTAGTCAAACTGCTAACACCTGTCAGCTAACCTACCAAAGGAACACCTTCGTGTCCAGTGTTCAGTGTTTGCATGAACATTTGATCTTTTGTTGAATAGTTGTTGTCATATATTATTTGCCATTTAGGATAAGGTTCTTCTGCTTGGAAATATAGTCGGTCTGCATGATTCTTGTGCCTTCCTTTGTTGGATGGTTTTTAAGCTATTTACTGTAAGTCACACCCTGGAATTCAGAACTTGTTGTTTTCTGAACCTTTTGGTTTCCCTGCCTGGTCACAAATCAATTCAACATGTTGAACAATGGTCTGGAGTTCAAGTCCTGACCAGCTAACCAGACCAAGATGGTTCTGGGCAAGACTTGCTCAAGCCAAGCCAACTGTTAAAGAAAATACGTTTTAAAATGCCTTAAACATTGAATATTGAGTATGCTTGAAACGCAGATGAAAAAGCTCAAGTTGACATTTTCTCAAGTTGACAAGTGTGTGTGTTGCTCGGATCAGATTTGAGCAGGAATAAAACCCTGAAGAAAGGAAACGTCTCGCAAACTTCCCGTAACTCTTAGCTCCTAACTATGCCATGTGCTGATACGGCATTCTGAGATTTTTCTTCACGCTCTCAATGGCTATATACATTATGGTAATGTTTTCTCATCTGCAACTGATTCCTATACATTTCTCTTCAGAAAAAAAGATTATAACTGAGGAGCAGAGGAGGAGGCAGAAGCTCGAGAGAGATCTGAAGGAAATGGCTGCGGAGCTTGGTCTTGCTCTGTGCTTACTCCTCTGTGATTTCAAAATTAACTTTAATCATGTGTTTAATTATGTGTTTTATTTCTTTATAAAATAGAGCATCTTAGGTGAAGATCCGGTCATAAAGGGTTTTAGACCCAACACCGTCATATTTGACACTTGAACTTGACACTCGTGTGCAGACAACACACTTCCCTATCTACCAACCTGTGTTGTCTGCACACGAGTGTCAAGTTCAAATTTATTTATATAGCGATTTCTTAGTCCCAGATCAACGCAAAGCCACTATGCGGAAATGGGGGGGTCTTTAAAAAAGAAAAAGTATGTTACAGTCCTGCTCCACTGCTCCACCTGGTGGAGAGTCGGGAATATGACATCACTAATTGGTTGCCAGGTGTTTGTAATAAAGGGGACTATAAATGCCTGCATGTGGCAGAAGCATTTGTTGGATATTGAGGTTTGGGAATCCAAGTGAAAGGTTTAGTTCTGTTTTCCATGCCGTGTCATGCTTTTGTTTTGTATCTCTTTATTAAATACTACAAGATTTGCAATCATTTTCCCGACTGCGGGACGAACAAAGGACTTTCTTGTCTAGGATTTTCTTATCATTGATGTTCTGCCTGGTTCTCAGCCATATAACCGTGACAAAGTAGTGTAGTAAAAATACACATACTTTGTGCACTTTGAGACAGTTAAAACTTTGAAAAGCCAACAATGCTCAGAACATGAACTTCACGTGAGTACAATATTGGCTTCTTAGAGTAATTTTTACTTCTTCTCCTTTCATTGAATATAATTACTTTATAGTCCTTACATTGGGAAAGTAGCAATTTTCCTTTCCTTTCTCTCATTAACCTGGCTATTATTCCTCATTGTGGAGCTGTCTTGGCCGGAACCCAGGTCCAAACCTTCTGATTCCGTCAGTACACAGAACCATCGTGAGATTCAGACACACACACATCGGACCGTGAAAATCGTCTTGTTTCAATTCTCCTGGTTTCACACTGATGTCACGAGTCTTTCCTGTCATCTGCTGTGAGGAAACACCTCGGGCTGGAGCTGAAGGAGTTTGTTCCCGAGGTCTGTAAGCCATCATGACTTCATCACAGATGGGAATCGGAGCGGTAAGAGCAGAACTGGAAACCGTCCAGGCCATAAACATCACGAGGAACCAGAAGAACAGAGCTGGACCACAGTCAAGCTCCATCAAGAGCCTGTGTGGAATATCAGGAGGGTCTCGTAGGGAGGAACAAACACGGTGAAGGTTTGATGTGAAGCCATTTGGTTTGAGGCAATTTCTCGTGTCCGGGATATTTGCTCCAAATCACAAGGAAAGTTTCATGATATTTTTAAAGGCTCTTCAGTTCCGTGTTTTGTTGTACATTCCCTTTAAGCATTTCACACATCACATTTTCCAGACATTCTAACTCGTTTAACAATTCAGCACTTACAGTAATTTAACGCTGGAGTGATGGAGTGGTGCACATCCTCTCTGTCAGACCACAGCGCTGCCCACTGCTCCACCATACCGTCCCCAGTCCAATCCCAGATCCCTAAAGATTAGTTAACAGTAGATTATTTACTCGTCTTCAGCCATGTGGACTAGGCTTCGGATGGATTCAGCCATTGAAATCACAATTCTGAGTTTGTCAGGGACAGAGAAAAGCGCTTTATAATTGAACCTGAACAATGCTAGAATTTTAATCCTAGAATTCAAATATCTGAGAACTCCTGGATTTTGTTTTTGTCCCAGAGAAAGCAGAAAGAGAACAAATGTGTGTGTGTGTGTGTGTGTGTGTGTGTGTGTCGGAATCTAGGCGTTTTTTTCTGCTCGTGATTTTGTCAAACACACACACACACACACACACACACACACACACACACACACACTGAGACAAATTAATAAAAGATACTGTTATTTTTTTTTTGTTGCTTGTACTTTGAGACAATATGTGTAAACTTAAAATTGACGTTTTTTTTGTTTTTCAAAAAATGATAGTAAAAATATATTGCTTTTTTTTTTGTTGAACCAGAAAAAAAATTGTGGTCACAAATGTATTGACATATTTCTGTGTTGCTAATAAAAACATCAATACAAAAAGCAACAGCTTATTAACGTTTTGCTGCAGTATTTGTTATCACTCCAGGAGCAGTAAAACGAATTGTACATTTTATTTGTTTATTTTTTGGGTCTTTGCTGCTCTCTGGTGTTTACAGGAAGAAATTGATCTGGTGTGTGTCTGTGTGTGTGTGTGTGCGTGCGTGTTTAATCCTAATCTTGATTAGAAGGGATTTAACCGTCTGTTTCCGCAGCCTACACACACACACACACACACACAGACACTGATTGAGAAAAAAGGAAAGCACCTACATATATTACAATGACAAAAATGTAAAGATACAGTAAAATGACACAAAATGTTGCATGTTCCCCGTGTAAAAAACTTTAATTACCCTGGTCGACAGCAGATTCGACATTTTACAACTGCTACTGGGGATTAGAACTTAATCCATAATCCATTGTTTCCTGAGTCGTTGAACCAATGATGAAAGTATTAGTTACTGAAAACTTGTGATCCCTGATGGAGGAGGACCTGAGATGTTGCTTCACAGGAATGATGTGAAGAGTGAAGAGACACACACAAACCCGGAGCAGTGGGCAGCACAAGTGTAGTGTCGGGGGCGTGTGGGGGTCAAGGCCAGTTCTAGACTTTACCGCACTGGGATTCAATTATTTTGTATAAATGACTTGACTTTAAATGTAGGAACAGAAGATGGCTCCGGACCTAGCAGCTGGCATTCATTTTAAACTTATAAAATTTGTAAAGAATATGAGACTTCCCTTTATTACTTTTTGTGTCACTGGTGATACAGTTTGTTTATCGTAACTTTACAGGGACTTAAATAAAAACATTTTTTCCAAAAAGCTTGTAATACATAATTGGATCACCAGGTGGCAGCAATTAGTCGCTACATGGTGTTTCCATTGCAGTGACCACTAGGGGAGCCGCTCCAAATTTGTAAAAATCGTAAAAAAAAAAATTTGTTCTGGAGGTGGAGAATAATAAAATGTATGCTCAAATTTTTATGAGAAGGGTTGTCTGTTGGGTTTCTTGATTGTGGCGTGGAAAATTTTTGTGTTTGAAATTTTAACCTTTTTCTCTTAGCACCTTGTATCTCTGGAGCTACATCTAAAATAATGTAAAATGTTTGTAATGTTTGTTTCTTATTTTTAATAGAATTATCATGTAGAATCGAGGAAAAAAAACATTTTAAGCTTTCCTTCTGGTACCCCGCATTAAAGGGTTAAAACTGTTCAATTGTTGGAAAAAGTTCAAATTTTTTTACCCGTTCGTAAGTTAAAACTTTCGAGTTGAGATGTAAAAGGAGGTGACGTTTGTTTTAATGCATTTTATTCCTTTTTAAAGCAGCTCTGCTTTAAAGCCACAAGTTAGATAACATTGTAAATATGCTTCGTTTGATGTTTACAGCTACATATATTTCCAGTTAAATAAGTTCAAGGTCAAGTTTATTAATATATCGCTTTTCTTAGTCCGAGACCAACGCAATGTCGCTATGCAAATTAGGGAACAAAAACTAGTCTTTAAAAAAGAAAAATGTCCATTCTATTTATCTGTGTTAAAAAATAAGGAGTCAGTTAAAAGACAAAAAAACAAATTTGCCTGCCTATAATCGATACTTGACCGTCAAATCCAATTAATTCCGTACAGTACGAACTTTTTCAGATTCAGAAACCTTTTGACAACTGTAATGTTATGTATAAATAAATGTATATACTTTTGGACCTCAAAAAAATTAGCCAAACCGAACCTCTTTAAACTTTGCGACCGGTCAGTTTTTTTTTTTTTTATTACAGTTTTTCTCAGTCGCTTTAGTACAATTCTCAGATCAGAATTGAAGTTTGCAAAACTATTTGTTCAATCTTCACATCATGATGTCACTTGTGCACATCATATAAGCAGTTTCTCACTTCTTTGAGCAAGTTGCAATTGTGCTGTTGTACAGAATGTTGTCTTGTCGTTTTTGTTTTTTCCTCTATGTGTTACTGTTTGAAGTGGGGTTTTTGTCGGTATGACGTGTTCTGTAAACAAATTACAATATAAACAAATGTGTGAATGAGAATGTTGTCCAGTGTCTTGCAATCAAACAAAAAGGTGTAACTTACATTTTACAATATTTGTCATCAAAACTTGAGCCATAGTTTACATCAGAACCTCCCTCTACAACATAAGTACACGGTTATATTGACGACTAAGTAATTTGACTGTCTTGTTGGTAGACGATGACACAAGGACTTGACATTCTGATAGCACTGACATGTTCAATGACATAAAGACTTAGTTTTGAGAGATGAACTAAAGATTTTGACCAAGTGACAGGCTTTTGCAAGAAATCCATAGTGTTTTGCTGTTTGTACAATTGTTCTGAGAAATGCACACACAGATTTGCAAACTTCAATTGTGATCTGAGAATTGTACTAAAGCGACTGAGAAAAACTGTATTATAAATAGGATAGATAGAAGCTAGACGTGAGAGTGACGTCACAGCGCCCCCAGCGGCCGACATGTGCTAGCACCTGCCAATAATGCTGGAAGGTTTTGTGACCGCACCTTGCACATTCATTTATGAATTGTGTTCATTGCGAGTACAGCTCGACAACATTTTTTTACTCTTCCAACTGTTTCAATTGTAAAGAAAAACTGTTGAACACAAGCCAAGCCAGTGCTGGATCTGACTGCTGCTGTCACGTCTGCCTTCACTTCACTCTTGCCAGGTGGTGATGACGTCAGAGAAGGTCATGTGACTGTGACTGACCAGCCGCAGCACCACTCATAGGTTCTTCAGGAATCCATTATGTAAGAGATAGAGAGAGTGTGTGTGTGTGTGTGTGTGTGTGTGTGTAAGAGAGAGAGAGAGAGAGAGAGAGAGAGAG
>CM051498.1:31541068-31564571 GCA_028031935.1 Paedocypris micromegethes | reverse complement strand
ACAGTGAGAGAGCGAGCGAGCGAGTGAGAGAGAGAGAGAGGAAGACATACAGGGAGTAAGATAATGACTGAGTGATTGAGAGTGAGAGAGAGAGAGAAAGCGAGACAGAGAGTGAGTGAGAGAGAGAGAGAGATAGAGGTGGAGTGAGAGAGAGTGAGAGAGAGAGACAGACAGAGACAGGGTGAGAGAGCGAGTGAGAGAGAGAGAGAGAGCGAGCGCCACAGGTACAGATGGGCTGAAGGACAGATTTGTGGGAGGTGGAGAGTGGGAGCTTTGCGTCTAATCCCTCAGTCCTTCTGCATGTTCTCAGAGCGTCTCCGTCTCCTCGGCGTCTCCGGACCCCCGCGGCCCCTGCACCTCCACTGACATGAGCTTCATCGCGGATGACGTGGAGATCGACCCAGTCACGCTCAACCTCATCATCCTCATCGCCAGCTACGTCATCCTGCTGCTGGTCTTCCTCATCTCCTGCATCCTCTACGACTGCCAGGGCAAAGACCCCACCAAAGAGTACGCGCCCGACCCCGTGCCCCCCGTCAACTCCGCCCCCATCCGCCTGGTGGTCATGCAGGGCTCCACGGCCGCCGCCCGCTGGGACCAGAGCAAGACCGTGACCAGCTGCGAGGGCCCGGGCGAGAAGAAGAGCACGCTGGTCTGACGGACTCCCTCACTCGCCCCCCTTCGCCCTCTCTCTCTCTCTCTCTCTACTGACCATCACTTCCTACATTTCCAATGCTTTATTGGACTCGCCCAGTTCATCAGGATTTTCAGAACAGCTGGTGAGTTAACGAATGAGTACGTGTGTGTTAAAACATGACAGTCTTTATTTACAGTATGTGTGTATGTGACTATTACTTACATGCCAAAAGAAAAAATTACTGCGGTATTTGGCCTCAATAGTTACAAAACCACGACATAGACGGGTGACTTCCTCATGTCTCAAATATTGATACTAGTGGCTGTTCCGGTAATTGAATTTCCCCACTGTGGGATCAATAATGTTCATTCATTCATATCACAATTGATCACCTAGAAAGGTAAAAGCTAAAAGCGAGTAAACGTTACAGGCTTCAACTTTGAAAAATAAGAATTGTTTTGTGGACTTAATCTTCTTGGATTGAGTTGAGTTGGAATGAGTTGAGTTTGATTGAGTTGAGTTGTGTTGAGCTGGATTGAGTTGAGCTGGATTGAGTTAGGTTGAGTTGAGTTGTGTCGAGTTGGGTTGAGCTGGATTGAGTGGAGTTGAGTTGAGTTGAGTTGGGTTAAGTTGAGTTGGATTGAGTTGAGTTGAGCTGGATTGAGTTGAGTTGTGATTAGTTGAGTTGAGTTGGATTGAGTTGAGTTGTGTTTAGTTGAGTTGTGTTTAGTTGAATTGAGTTGAGTTGTGTTTAGTTGAGTTGTATTGAGTTGAGTTGGGTTAAGTTGTATTGAGTTGAGTTGGATCGAGTTGAGTTGTATTGAGTTGAGTTGGGTTAAGTTGTATTGAGTTGAGCTGGGTTAAGTTGTATTGAGTTGAGTTGGGTGCGTGTAGATTCAACGACTGAATAATTTGTGATGCCATCACAGGGCCGTACAGCAAACTACATTGATGGAGTGTGTATCTTAGTACAGTTGTTGTTACTTAGCAAAACACACACACACACACACACACACACACACACACACACACACACACCACACACACATACACACACAAGAAAAATACCAGGAAACATTTAGTTGAAAAACACAAACATGTCAGGAATGCCACACTTTGTTAATAACGTTCAAAACTCATGTGTACCCCGGCCCTGCTCGGTCTGTATCCTGACTCTGCATTTGTGCAGTGGGTGTGTGTGTGGTGTTGTGTGTGTGGTGTGTGTGTGTGTGTGTGTGTGTGTATATTAGTGTGGAGTGGGTGAGTTAGAGGCTTTACAGCTTCTCTGAAGGTTGCGGTCGCAGCTTTTAAAGCGTTTTAAGAGTGTGTCCAGTGTCTATTCTGAGCTGAAGGCTGCTCATCCTCGTCATCAGCTTCTTGGTGTGTGTGTGTGTGTGTGTGTGTGTGTGTGTGTGTGTGTGTGTGTCAGTGCTGAGTTCTTGAGTTTCATTCAGTATCCATTTAATCAAATGTTATTGGTTTGTCAGTTATTCATATGTTTACTATTATGTCTCAGTGATTGTGTGTGTACAGTTACTGTTACTACAATACAGTACAGTTACAATCACTGATCAGTTACAGTTACTTCTCACAAATGTGTTAGTAATTGAGTTACATTGTTATAAAAGTAAGTAATTACCTGGGACATTAACTATTGCGTTACTCACATTTTTTTTGTTTGTCAAATAACGTGTCACTAAATATAATTAATTATTATTATAAAGCATTGTACATTAATCTACACAATTTTAATATTGCTGTGGAACAATGTGAGAGACACCTACAAACTTCAATATTTGTTTTGTAAATATTATCATTAGTATAAGTATATCAAGTATATCAATAGTATATCACTTGTGTACCCCTATTTACCACTTGTGTACCCCTATTTATTTTGCGTGCCCCTCCCCTTGCTGTACAGGTCTCTCTGTTCTGTGTGGACTGTGTTCTGTTCTGTGTAGCACCAGGGTCCTGAAGAAACGTTGTCTCGTTTCACTGTGTATCGCTCTGCTATATGTAGTTGAAATGACAATAAAGCTTCTTTGACTTTGACTTTGACTTGACTTTGACTTGACTATAGTGAATAATAAAACACAAAAGATGGTTTAAAACTTTAAATATTTTTTGCACAGACTACAACGGTCCAACAAATAAGACGAAATATAAATTATGCTTCTTAAGGAATGAGTTAAGACCCCCCCTCTCAACCAAATATTAAGAAGAATTGCAGTTTTTAACATTTTTAACAACAGTATTGTTAAAAGTGACAAGTGACAAGTACACAATGTCAACATTTACAGCATTACACATTTAAATAAAACATAGAAAAAATATTCTAAATGTCAAATCATACTAGATAACTTAAAATATTACACCACCCCATAAAAACACAAAGTGAAACCATTGAACACAAAGTGAAATGTAAACTATTATACACACACATAGTTACGTATACCCTAATATTACCATTACCGTTGCTTTTTCATATATTTACATATGAAGTGCATTTTATTTCTACTATTTTTTCTCTTACTATTTTTATTTCAACTATTTGTTTGAATATATTTAAATACATGAAATATAGTTATAGTTATTGTTATAGTTAAATTTATTGTTATAGTTATAGCTAAATATAGTTATTGTTCATATATTAATTTATGAAATTCATATATGAAACTGTTTTTAACAATGTATGGTTGTTGTTTGTATGTATAGGTTAAATAGGTTAAAAACCTATTTAAATGTATAGGTTAAAAACCTATTTAAAAATTTCCCATATATTGGATATAGGCAATTAAAAATACGGTATATACTTTTAAATATATTAAAACAATGTTTCACGAATACATTTCTTCTCCGTATATATTAATAGTCCTTTATTGATGACATGGATACTGAGAATGCTGTTGCACACCTTTATATCTTGCTTGTTTTCCCTATTTTCTCCTTTCTCTAATTTGCGCACTGGATAGCTTGACGAAATCGGATCAACAGATATAATAATAAGATCAGAGTTATAAGATCATTTTTGATTGTTCCTCGGGGTGCTTGTGCCGTCGTGATCATGATCTGCTGCTGAAGACCAAACTTTACGAGTCTAACGTCCCGAGATCTGATGCGGAGGAAGACAGGAAGTGGAGATCATGGTGATGTCTGTAGAGCTTAGCAGAGCAAACTTCATGGTTGTGTGAAGCGAGGAACCGAGGGCTTCCTCCATCTTTCCCTCGTCCAGTGACACTAAAGCCACAAACTGAACCGGATTGACGAGTTAAAGCGTATGGCAGCTTCACTGACCTTGTCAGGACCCCTAGATGATCAAGGAACCAGGAGAGCGTTTACTAGAGCGAGGGGAAGGGGATTTGGTTTATTTGTAGGCGGCTGATGGCGAGAACAGCTTGTTTCTTTGACCTGCCAGGAGGCTCCTCGCACTCCCTGACCTTCAGCAGATGTTTCCTCTGGGACCTGATTCATCCAGCGTGGTTTATGAGTAAATGTCGTGACGCTGGTCGGAGACAGAACACATCCTTGAGCATCAAACACTCACGAGGCTTCCAAGGTCGTTGGACGGAGCTCTGTAATCTGAACCTGTGGAGCGATGGAGACCACGCTGAAGACTGAAGACTCTTCTCAGGAAGTGAGTTGATGTTTTCGGGCTGCCGACTCAACCAATGGCTCAACCAATCTCCTTTGATCAGAGTCTCTTGGTCGAGATTATTGATCCAAACTCTGAGTGCGATGAACTTTTCTGTAGTGGAACGTGGAGGTCAAAGGTGCGAAGCTGGATCGCTCTCAAACTGAGGGGCTGGAGAGGAGGAGAGCAGGGCGGAGTTGTGGGTGGAGCCTGATCCTGACTCTCCCATGCCAATGAATTCATCATGGGAAGAAAACACTTGCTCTGATCACGGAGCGGCCATAAAAATAACGCTAATCTCCACGCGTAGAGGACGACTATGATCTGATTCCATCCCGAAAACACAGCACTAAAGCTCGATAATGCCTCGGAGCGTCAGATAGTACCGCTCCTATCGGGGGATAACAATCAAAGGTTGAACGACTCTGATGAATATTAACCTGCAGATAAGGAGGTTCAGGAGGACATTCTATCTGCTGCCATTGTCCTCAGCGCTCCAGGATCTGCTTACAGCTTTCACTGCTCACATTTCTGCTCCCCTACACACCATCACACTCACACGCTTCAGTTCTGGGCTTTTCTGTGCAGAGTGTTCACGTTCTCTTCACGCTTGTGTGGGTTTCCTCTGGTTCTCCGCTTTCCCCTCACAGACCAGAAACACGGAGAAATGGAGTCTGGAGCGAGGCAGAGAACCTGGACATCATACTTGAGTAAAAGTGCCTTACTGCAAAAATGACCCCATCACAAGGTGCAAGTCATCAATTCCAAGACGACTTGAGTAAAAGTCGTAAAATGTACAATTTTAAAAGAACTTAAGTATTGTAGTCACTCTGAATTTAGTATGGAAGCCTGTTTCCGCCACTTAAAAACAAAATAATCCCAGAATTCTGACTTTTTATCTCAGAATTTTGAGTCAATAAGTCAGAATTCAGACTTTTTATCTTAGAATTCCGAGTTAATAAGTCAAAATTCTGACTTTTAAACCCAGAATTCCGAGTTATAAAATCAGTGGATTTCAGGGATTCAATAGAGGATATTGATATAATGGAAGACATTATCAGGGATTATTTTATGCGTGGTTTTACAAAAAAGGAAATATTGATTTTATTGGAGGAATCCGTGGAGATTTTTTAGAGGAAATTTGTGGCAAAGGTGCAACAAAACAGAAGAAGCAGACGTGGCATATTTTATGCAGCAGCAATTTCTGACATCAGGGAGACAACACGGAATATTGTTGGATTCACCAGGAACGGGCTTCCATATTTACTGCTATAATCTAAAAAAAACCCTTATTTAACCAAATGATTGTAGTAAAATTTACTAAGGCTTGTGCAAACTGTATGAGGGTTTAATTGGTTAGTAAATTTGATCAATCGTTTGTAAATCTGAACAGACTCAGTGGTGTTTGAGAAGATTTGAGAAAAAAAAGTCAGAATTGTGACTTAATAACTTGGAATTCTGAAATAAAAAACGGAACAGAACATAAAAACGGAACATAAAAACTGAAAAAAAAAAAGCGGAAACGTGCTTCCATGATTTAGGCTCAAAAATCTGCAAGAAAGAAAGAAAGACAAAAAACTCTTAAATTGTGAGGCTTTATTTCTAAATGAGTTCAAAAAGAGGAAAAGTCAGTCTCAGTGAAACTAGTTAATTCACGCTATATTTGTGATTTAGCTGATAAATAGCATCCAGTACCCTCAGCATCCTGCAGATGGCGATATTGTCTTGTCCGCCCTAGAAAACGATCGCGCACAATCAATGTTACGAGTAACGGTAAGCGTCCATTCAGATGTAGTGGAGTAAAGAGTACAGATACTCAATGACAAATGTAGTCAAGTAGAGAGCAACAGTTTCTCATATTTTCGATACACAGCACAAGAACAAAGTAGTCAAGTAAGTTGAAGTAAGGTAACAAAGTCCATTTACTCAAGTACTTCACACCACTGGATTAAAAGTGTGCGTGTGTGCGTGTTCTGCTCTGTGATTGGTCGGCCACAGCAGAGTTGCTGACTCAGGTGACCTACATGGAAAAGCGGTTTACAAGAGTGATGGAAGTCTGGAGGATGAAGTGGCGTGATTTATGATTGGCTCTGAGACAGAACAGGAGCGGGGACAATTACACAACAGGTTTAAAGCCCCTGATGTTGTCAACCCTAATCGTGTGTGAAGCAAACGGGACACACACACACACACACGGATCCATCCAGCACGACACACTCACACACTAAAGTCTGCGCTTTTCCCGTTATATAAGTGACGAACGCATTAGCAGACACTCTTTGTACCGCTTTTATTGTCTTTGATGCAGCGGCTGGATTTAGCTTGTGGATGATCGCCGCGCTTAAGACAGATTTAGCTCCTCATCAGCTTGTTCAGCCGCCAAACTAATGTTCCACAGACGCCGTCTCCATCTCACCTGAAGAACACCTGAATGTGTCAAACACATCTGACAAAGAGAGAGAGAGAGAGAAATACACACACAAAAAGAAATGATATGCTTATAAAACATTTAAACAATTATAATTCTCGTTATTCAGAAATATGGAACGAAATAAAGAAAGACATGAGAGAAAAAAAGGTGAGAGAATGACGAGAGATAGAGAAACAGATTGAGAGCAGAACAAAAGAAAGAGAGAGAGAGAGAGAGAGAGAGAGAGAGAGAGAGAGAGAGAGAGATTCACGGTAGAGATTATACAATTATAGTTTTAAAATATTCTTTTAGAAAGAAAGAAGAAACTAAACTTAGGAGGAAAAAGTAGAAAGACAGACCTAGACGAAAAGAGAATGAATGACAGAGAGATAAAGAGAAACACATTGAGAGAGGAAGACAGAATGTGAGAAAGAGAGAGATACACGGATAGAAATTATATACTTATTCTACTTTATTATACTTATTATATACTACATTCCTTTCAGAAAGTAAGATAGTAAGAAACTAAATGAAGAAAGAAGCGAAAAAAAGAAAGAAATTATGAGCAAATTAAGAGAGATTATATACTTATAATGCATTTTCAGAGAGAAAGAAGAAACAAAATAAAAAAAGAAACAAAAGAAAGGTGGGAGATATAAACAAAGAGTAAGAAGAAAAAAGAAAGAGCGAGAAGATAAGAGAATGACAGAGATATAAAGAGAAGATTGAGAACAGGACCGAGTGAGAGAAAATAAAAGAAAATGAGAGAGAGAGAGAGAGAGAGATGAGACACACATGCAGAGATTATAAACTAATAATACATTTCTTTCAGAAAGAAAGAAGAAACAAAATAAAGAAAGAAAAAGTGAGAGAAGTAATGAAAGAGTACAAGAGAAAAAGAAAGAATGATAGAGATAAAAAGAAACATATTGAAAGAGCTAGACGGAGTTAGAGTAAGTGAAAGAGAAACAAAGAGAGAGAGAGAGAGAGAGACAGAGAAGAGACAGAGCGATAGAGAGAGATGGAGAGAGCAAGAGAAGAGGAAGTTAGGGATCAGTTTAATGTAGACCAAACAACTAACTCTCCGCTGGTTAGCTGTTCTGCAGGGTTAGTTAGTGTGACTAGTTACCCATCAGCTATAGATCATTTTATCCATCCATACATCATATATCAAACATGCATCAATCTTGGAGCGGGTCACGTGGAGCTGGAACCAATCACTGGGCCTGAGGCGGGACACACCCACACACACACACACACACACACACACACACACAAACAGTTCCCAATTCTCCTGAACATCCTTTAGGACACTGGGAGGAAACTGGAAACCCAGAGGAAACCCACACAAGCATGAGGAAAAAATGTAAACTCTGCACAGGAGGAGGAACGAGTCCTTCTTGCTTCTCGCGTCTCATGCAAATCATCCCACATGCATTTAATGAAATTAAATTTATTTAATTTCGCACATTTATTATAATAATAATAATAATAATAATATGAGGTGCTGTGAAATAAATAATAAAACTGTGAAAGCTGCCAGATTTAACTATTTTTCCAATGTTGTTGCCTCTAACTGTCACAATCCTCGTGTTTTATTTAAAACCGTGAACTCTGTTCTTAATGTCCCTCAGTCAAGCCGCCTGGAGAACTGTGATGAAGTGTGCGAGAAGTTTAAGAACTTTTTTATTGATAAAGTGGTGAACACTCGGGCCCTCATTAATTCAGCCGGTTATGACGCCTCTGATAGTGTCTCATGCTCTACTGTTTTCAACCAGTTTGAGCTTGTCTTGTCACCCCATCTTGTTTAGAAAAAATTATTATAAAAATGAAGCCCGCCGGATCTCCCTATGATCCTATTCCACCTCGTCTTCCATGCCATCTCTCCATCTGTGCTTAAGATTATTAATGGCAGCTTAGCAAATGGTGTGGTACCGACAAGTTTTAAACTCGCAGTGGTGACGCCTCTTTTAAAAAAAACGGGGTTAGACTCATCCATGCTGTCAAAATTCAGGCCTATTTCTAAACTCCCTTTTGTTTCAAAAGTGTTGGAGAAAATTGTCTATTCCCAGTTGAGCTCTTACTTAGACAATAACAATATTCACGAGGCATTTCAGTCGGGTTTTAAGTCACTGAATCAGCACTGCTTAAAGTTTTTAATGATGTTCTTATAGCCACGGACTCTGGTCACTGTGTTGCCCTGGTACTGTTAGACATGACAGCTGCTTCTGTCTCGCTGGGAGAACTGGGTTGGGATACAGGGGAGTGCATTAGACTGGTTCAAATCATAATTAACAGAGAGAAGTTTCTGTGTTGGTCTCGGAGCTGCAAGGTCCTCAGTGGCTCCTCTGACCTGTGGCGTCCCTCAAGGGTCCATTCTAGGGCCCCTGCTCTTCTCCTTGTATTTACTCCCTCTGGGCTCCATTCTTCAGAAACATGGCATCTCGTATCACCTTTACGCTGACGATAGCCAAATTTACTTACCTTTAAAAAAGGAAAACGCCTATCCTGCAAATCAGCTCCTACGGTGTATTGAGAAAGTAAAGGCTTGGATGTCTTTTAATTTTTTACATTTTAATGATAAAAAAACTGAGGTTCTGTTATTTGGTCCTAACGATACCTCTAAGGTTCAGGTTGACCTGGGATTTTTAAACACTTTTGTCAAGACAACAGCAACAAACCTGGGGGTGAGGCTAGACTGTGAGCTTAAGCTGGACGCTCAGATCAGCTCTGTGGTTAAGCTCAGTGTTTATCACCTGAGGCAGCTGGCCAAAGCTAAACCATTTCTTTCACGGCATCTCTTTGAAATTTTAATCCATGCTTTTATCACTACTCGATTGGACTATTGTAACGCTCTTTATTCTGGTCTGAGCCAGAAATCGCTTTCCCGGCTACAACTGGTCCAAAATTCTGCTGCACGTCCTTTAACTGGCACGAAAAGACGAGAGCACATCACACCAACTTTAGCAGCACTTCACTGCTTAACGCTCCGTGTTCCAGTAGATTTTAAAATAGTTTTATTTGTTTTTAAGTGTCTACATGGTTCTGCTCCTAAGTATCGGGCTGACCTCCTCCAGCCTTATACTCCATCACGCTGCCTGAGGTCAGCAGACCACTCGCTCCTGGTGGTGCCCAAGACCAAAAGGAAACTTAGGGGTGATGGAGCGTTTTCGGTTGTCGGCCCAAAGCTGTGGAATGAGCTGCCGGCCAGCATTAGACACGCAGACTCCCTTCCGGTTTTTAAATCACTCTTAAAAACACATTACTTTTCCATGGCATTTTAAACCAATATGAGTTGTTGGCTTTTTTATTGTTTATTACAGTCTATTGCTTCTATTCTTACTTGTTGTTTTTATTTCTAGATGTTTTATCCTTGTTTTTTGTGTTTTTATATCGACATACGTTTGATGTTTTATTGGTCGTGTACAGCACTTTGGCCAACATTTGTTGTTTTTAAGGTGCTTTATAAATAAAGCTGAATTGAATTGAATTGAATGAGTATTTGTAGGGCGTTTTTCACAGTTTTAACTGTCTCAAAGTGCATATGTAAGAGAAGTGTTGCTTTTTATTCATTTGATCGTCTGGATTGTTGGTGTCAAGTAAATGGCTGCGGTTATGACAAGACAAAGACCAAGACCAAGAAAGAACTTTTGATTGGGTAACACTCAATGTCATCGCTAGTTTGATTGGTCTTTTCAGCTGTTTAGTGAGGAGGGCGGGGCTTTAAGAAGAGTATACAAAAACACCACATACTTCTCCTGGTTAAACTCGTAGAGGAATTTACTGTACTCTACATAAAATAAAAACTACGAAATAATAAAAAAAATATGCGTGTTTAATATTAACTGAGTAAAACAAATGTCACCAACTGAAATCGCAGTAAAACGAAAGGCCAAAATAATTCACAAAACAAACTTCTTCACAAACTGTAACTTGTAAACATTTTGTAATTACAATGTAAATGCATCACAGTTGAACGTAATACGCATTGTGATTTGCTTACTTATGATAAGCACTAATTTATTACACGAAACGTTAAATTTAACCCATTAACCGATGTGTAAAGAAAAGAAAAGTAGTGCAACTTACATGTATATCTATATTTTCGAATAAAACAAAACTTTACCTCATAATGTTTGTAGCTTTGTTTATGTATGGGTCCTTATTTGATGAGTCCCTTATTTTTGGCTATTAATAGTAGTAACCATAACGTACACTTACACGGAATCACATGTTATTGTGAATAGTTTAAGGCTGTTTCGTCAAGTTCACATTCAGCTCAAATACAGCACAAGACGGTCTATTTAAGAAACTCAATCCGAAAACTGCAAAACTTTTTACAGTCTTTGAGACTCGGATATTCTGACATTCAAACAAACAAACAAACAAACAAACAAACAAACAAACAAACACACGCACACGTGACCCATGGGTGTCTACTCGCTCGCGGTCGCTCGTGTTAAAAACAGAAAGAGCAAGCGAGCAGACGAAAACAACTGTTACCGCAACAAGCTCCGCCCCCCGCCATTGTTGCGTCTCACAAAGGCGGCGTCCTGGAAGGCCATTGGTCAGGAGTTTCACGCGCGAACGGTTTTCAGAAATCTGATTGGTCCTTTCCGGCGATGACGTTGTACAGGGGTGGGAGAAAGTGAAAGACGAAATGTAGAACTCCGGCTTGTGTGACACAGAAAGACAGGAGAAAGAAGAAAGGAAGGACGCGATTCTCCGGTGTCATGAATGGCCGTGTCGCGGTGGACACGTGAACGCGCGAGCCGTTATGGAGTCACGAGCGCCGTGATTTTGGTGTTTGGTGAATGGTGATTTTTCGCCCAGGCCTCGAGCATCTTCTTCATTTCCACTGTGTTTGTTATCATCCATAAAGCTTAGAAATGAAGAGGGTGAACAGCTTTCAGCGGTGAGTGTTATTCGGCATAATTTGTTGACTTCTTTGTGTGTGTGTGTGTGTGTGTGTGTGTGTGTGTGTCGGTTCACGAATAGAACATTTCCCTGTTTCGGTTTGCAAACTGAACCCTGTTGTGCCGGTCACGTGACTGGGCGACTGGGTGTCTGATCTTTTCATCACGTGACACGTCGACAGGTAGATTTTGAGCATGAATACCGGGATGAGGGGTTCGTGTCCTGTTTACAAAGGAAAGGGAACACACGTGTCTGGTAGAACGCCTGTCAAAGTGTCACTCTTCAGCTTTTCTGGCCTTCTTCTGAAATGCCACGTTCACACGACTTCTCTCGTGGTGATGCTGACGGCAGAAACGACTGGATTCCACACGTCACCTCTCGGGAACGTTCTCTCAGTGATGTAATCTCTCTGTCACTTGTTCGAACGTCTTGTGGAATCGTGTCGGCCTGTCAAAATGACCCGAGGAGTCCCAGCTCGGCTTCGTCACACATCGCTCGGTTACTTACCACACGGACACTGACACGCTTTGGCATCATTTTGTTTCTACTGCTTTTTCTGTTTCTGGGTCACATGGGGCTGGGCGGGGCAGAATATGGTGATGAGCATCAGACCGTGGGTCACACTGGGAGAGTTCATATCTAGATTTACTCGAGCAACGTAGCAAAGTAAAAGCACACAAAGTACGTTTTTTCTGTTGAAAGTACCGTAATTAACAGCTTTAATCTGTTCTAACGTTTTATGAACTGTGAAATAGTTTTCTTATCAAAAGCACCCGTTGTTAAGTACTTCATAACAGGGCTGAAGATATCATTTATGTTGGTAATCGATTCATCGGCTGATCATTTTTTCCGATTACCGCCGTTTAAAAATGCTCATTGGCCTTTGTGGCATTACGCATTTATTGTTACCGCTCTTTTGCCTAATATCTAGACCAAACAATTTATCGCACAAATAATCTTCGGACAGACTTTCTTACACTCACGTGGAGTTCTTCGTCCTCATCCTCTCAGCACCAAGGCAGAACCAATCAGCACTCAGCGTCTCGGTGAACACGTGATTGGAGGCGGGGTTACGATGTGGTCGAAACCCTGTCCAATGAGATTGTGTGAGCGTGCTCTCAAATTTCCGATGGTTTTTCCACCAATGAGATGGCAGCTGTGATGTCACTGTGACGTCATTGGTCCATGCTGTGACGAGTGTGTGTGTGTGTGTGTGTGTGTGTGTGTTTCCAGGTTCATGAACAGACGGGCTGCTGCAAACTGCCGGTACCAACCCACCAGTTACGAGCACGCGGCTAACTGCTACACACACGCGGTACTGCCGAGCCACGCCCCCGACACACCCCGCATCCTCATCACCACGCCCTCTCTCTCTCTCTCTCCGCAGCTGCTGATTGTCCCGGCGTTTGTGGGCGTGGCTCTGCTCCACCGCCTGTCAGATGACCGCTGGGAGCGAATCACGGCCTGGGTCTACGGGATGGGTCTGATCGCGCTCTTCCTCGTCTCCACCGTCTTCCACATCATCGCCTGGAAGAAGAGCCACATGAGGCAGGAGGCGTGTGTGTGTGTGTGTGTGTGTAGTGCTGACGTGTGTGTGTGTGTGTGTGTGCAGGACGATGGAGCACTGCTTTCACATGTGTGACCGGGTCGTCATCTACTTCTTCATCGCCGCCTCCTACACGCCGTGGTATGTGTGTTTGTTTAAATGTGTGTGTGTAGGGCTGGGCGATTAATCGAAAAATAATCGAAATTCAGAAATTATCATTTACATTGTTTCATGTCGATTATTAAGCATGAAAGAGTTAAATGTTCTCGGTTAAACGCAACAGTATTTAAAAGAGTTTGTTTTTCATTCGTTTTTTATGTTATTTCATTAGTTATTGTTCGTTTGCATTGATAACAATACATTGCATTTTAAAATATTTGTCTACAGAATATGCAAGAAATGCACAGGATATATCGTATTATGAACTATACCTTATTATAAACAACAGTCATTTTATTTAGAAGAGAACCAGAAGTGTAAAGTACTTGAGTACACAAGAAATTTTTGTACATTTTGTAAATATTTTTTTACTTATTTTGGCCACTTTGTACTGAGTATCAAAACTATAAGCAACTTTTAAATTCCAATAAATGCACGCAATCAAAAAAGTACAAATACTAATACACGTACAAATACTATGCTCAGTGATGCAAAGACTAAAGAATTTTTTTCAGTTTCTCTACGCGTTTGTCGTAACGCGTAGGTTTGTTGTGCTTTTTTTTTTTTTTAAGAATCAGTTGTATTATACACATGTGTACATATTGTATATTTACATTATTTACAAAAATTCCTAAAGTGTACTCAAGTACTTTACACCTCTGAAAAGAACAGCTAATTTGCCATATATATATATATATTAAAATATTATAATAAAATAAAAAATTTATTCTGTTACTAAATGTTATTTATTTTTACTATTTTGTCAAACAAAGTGATTGTTTGATTTAGGCACTTTGTTGTTGATGTTCAATAAATAATCATATATGAGATCTTGCGTGTTTTCATCAATTATTTTAAAATCAAGTAATGCACACTTCAGTCAAACACCTCTCACTTTTAATGCGAGTATATTTACTGTGCACAACTTGTCAGTGAACTATGAGGGCAAAAACATAAATAAATGAAATAATCGTTCATGAATCGTGTTAAAATGTTTAATTCATTGCGGTTTTGATAATCGTCCAGGCCTGTGTGTGTGTGTAGGCTGAATCTGAGGGAGCTGGGTCCTCTGGCGTGTCACATGCGCTGGTTTGTTTGGCTGATGGCGGCTGCAGGAACCATTTACGTCTTTAATTACCACGAGAAGTGAGAGGAAGTTCTTCTACCGTAATTCTGAGTCCTATTCCATCCTGCTCAGTGTGTGTGTGTGTGTACAGGTATAAGCTGGTGGAGCTGGCGTTTTATCTGACCATGGGTTTCTTCCCGGCTCTGGTGGTGACGTCGATGGTGAGTGTGTGATGTCACTTCCTGTGATCCTCTTAAGGCCATGGTCCCCAACCCCCGGCCCGTGGACCGGCACCGGCCCGTGGAGGAAATGGTCCGCTGAAGTATAGAATCAGATTAGTGCCAAACATATCAAACGTAAAGAAATGTATTGGAAAAAAAATGTGAATGGAAATGATTCACATTTTTCTTTAATTTTTATTATTTTCTATTTTCAATTTTATTATTTTCGGGAGGGCTGCATTTTTTTTTCTTCAAAATCAGAACTAGGGCTGCACAATATATCAAAAAAATGTTGTTATCGCGATAATAGGATATGCGATAGTTGCGATAAATGTAAAAAACAAAAAAAGTGTGTGTCAAATTTGACCAATCAAATGGAACCTTTTTGCCCGCCTCCCAAATAGATGCTATACTATTGGCTAGAGATGTAACCTTTTAAATATAGAAGCTCAGTTTACATATCTTTACATGTGTGAAGTTTATACAGTTTACAAATGTACGCTAGCATCTACGCTAGCACGCTAGTACATATGGCAATGCATTTTTCTAAAATGGGTTTAAATGTTATTACGTATGTTCACATAGATGTTGTTGAAATTGTTTAAATTTTTACTACATACTGATTCAAGGCATGAGCACTTTGCAAAATATTTTATTATTTTATTTGAGAATATTTTGTTCAGAAGATGCTCGTTTTAAGACAGTCTTGTTTATTGTATTGTTGTTACAAGGCCTGAAGACTTTGTTTAGTGTTTTGTTTCATTTAAATTTAATCATATTGCCTGTTCATTTCAGCATGACGATTACTTTCAGGATTCTGTCGTTTTACTTTTTAGAAAGTTTTTTTTTTATTCATTTAAGAAAATATATTTTTATATTATTTTTTTAAATATTCAACAGCAATATCGCACAATTTTTGTCCAATATCCTGCAGTGCTAATCTGAAGCGTTTCTTCTTCAGTTGCTCGTCCACGTTGAGAATCTTTTATTGTGCAAGGAAATTTGACACTTGCGGTTATTTTCTCTAAATGTAACGTTCAACAAAACATCACGTTTTAGCGTTCCCTAAATTTAATATTTGATAATATTAATACTTAATAATCTCAAGTATACAGTCGTGGATTCACGACTTTGCTGACTTTTTTCACTACGTATGTAAATATTATAAAAGAAATATATTGCGGATTTTCCGTAAATTTCGAAACAAGCTGCGATATGAAGACCCCAAATATTTAGTTAATTCCATGAATAATTAGTCATATCTGCTCTTACCGATGGTTCTTGCATTACATATACCATATCATTCAGTACAAAACGAAATAAAACACAAAGAGAACGTTCCAATGCTGATAGATGACGAATCAGCGCCGAAGTTTTGCAATGTAGCCTGTGATTAGCGTCTTCTCGCGGCCACTCTGTTTGATAGTGTGAATGTACCGCGTAGAAATGCTTTATTATGAGCCAGTAAAAGAGTGAATCGCTGGCACATTGAGCGCCGTAATAACTGAATCGGAAGCCAAGAACGAAAAAAAACGATGTTCCTGCTTGACCATCTTTTTTGGAGACGAGGCTTTTTTGACCTCAGTCGACAGCGCGGGACATTCTCGGCACAACATTTTATAATGTTTCTTAAGGTTCTAAAAGTTCTAAAAGTTGCTAAAGGTTCTAAAGCCACTGAAGTTATATATACTTATTTATTATATGTAAGTTATATTAAGTTATATATATAATTTAGTTATTATATAATAACAGGTGCTTCTGATTTTGAGAACGAAAATTTCCTTTTTTTGTTTAAAAGTAGAAACATGGAAGTATAATGAATTGTAATAAAAAAAAAAGATGTCTGAAAATTTAAAATAAAAAAGCTAATTTACATTTTTTTTGTTATTTTGATTAAAAAAAGAAACGTCAAGTACCATAAAGTACCATATAGTTAGAAATGGTAAATTTCTACCATTTCACCATTTGGTATAAGGTAACTGATTTTTAAAAAATGCCTGTTTAAATGCAAATAATTACCAGTACAGTGATCCCTCGTTTATCGCGGTAGATGCGTTCCAAGCCCGACCGCGATAGGTGAATTTCCGCGAAGTGGAGAAACCACATTAACATATTTATTTAACACTTATTCCGACTTTTAAAACACTTTTTTCCAGTAGTATTCTTTATTAAAGTACGTAATGTTAACAATCTCTATATATATCTCTATATATATCTGCTCTATATAGCATTTCTACTATATCTATAAGTATGCTATTAAATACATAATTTAGAGAAAGTGAGCGCTAAAACACGTTTTATTGAGCTTCACATTTAGCCACTAAAGCGTCAGATTTCATTGCACTTAAAAATTAATATTATAAGACACTTCTCAGGTTTGACTGACAGATGACACGCCAAGTGTAATGTATTGAGATTGAACCTAACGAAAAATGTGAAGATTACAAGCGAAGATAATAATACAAAAACAAAACGAAAATTAACAATTTCTGTTCGGTTTTATGTTGGATATTTTTGGTATTAATCTGATTCCGATGCCGGCCCGCGGACCGGGGGTTGGGGACCGCTGTCTCGGGGGATGGCGGATGATGGTGTTCTGTCGCCCCCTGGTGGCGGGTCATGTGATCAGTGTGTTGTCTGATGTCCCAGAGTAACACCGAGGGTCTGCAGGAGCTGGCGTTCGGCGGTCTGGTCTACTGTCTGGGCGTGGTCTTCTTCAAGTCGGACGGCGTCATTCCCTTCGCTCACGCCATCTGGCACGTGTTTGTGGCGCTGGCCGCCGCCATCCACTACTACGCCATCTGGAACTACTTGTACCGCCGCCTCCCCCCCGCCTGACGCTCCTCCTCTTCATCATCATCATCATCATCATCACTCTGATGTTTACACCGCATCACACACTCTTTCCTTCTGTTCTACGCTTCACACTTTTCAGTCAGACCACCTGCGTGTCACTCTTTTCTCACCGTCTCTGTCGGAAGAAGCTCCTCGCAGACTTGGAAATCGAGCACAAATGCCAATGATATTCCCTCTTCTGTGGAACACACCTTCCCATCATGCACTGCTGCGGCTCCGGATCCATGGCGGGGTTTCCAGCTGTTTCACGGGGACTTTCTGATTCTCCTCTTTTGTACTTTTGCCTTGTACGGGAGTTCAAAAGTGTTTTATTGGTTTTTTTTTTCTTTTGGAAAAGCACAACAAAGACGAACAACATGATTGTAGCGTTGAAGTGTGTAGTCTGACAAACATGACGACTCGTGCGTGTGTGTGTGTGTGTGTTCATGAGTGTGACTCGTCAGTGTCGGAACATCAGGAAGTAAATACTTTTATTGCCCAAGAGTATTGAAATATTAAAAAAAAAATGTCCTTCACAGTGTCAATAAAGTCTTTTTATTCTGTTAGTTGATGAATTCTGTGCTTGTTTTTCATACCTCTGAGATATTTGTTATTTTACTGCATTTCCTAAGCTTTATTTTCTTGTATGACCCAAGAAAAAAATAAAATGACGTGGTCACGTGATTACAGCAGCATGACGAGGTATTTATCACGAGACTCCCTCAAGTTTCAGACTTTCGTTCCGTGACTCGCTGATTCGCCACTTCCGGTCACACGGTGGCGCTCGTGTCTCAGGCGGGTGAGTGAAATGGAAAATTATCCCTTACAGTTAAACTAGAAGAAACAAACAATGTATTTTTTTTTTACATTGCATAATTATACACACGAATAAGCTACGAATCTGACTAGTGGTGTTAAAATTATAACGTGTGAATGATGATGATAAATGGAAAAGAAAAATCTCGGTAAAATTGAGATGGTCGCGCGCGCACGAGGAATAAATCACTCTGATCTTGTTCTTATTCTGGTTGTTTTTTACTCACACCGCCGAAAAAACACAATTTACACTAAAGCTGCATTTTATGATAGAGAACGTGAACTGAAATGAGTTTAAAAAGCGTCTGACTACGCTAGCATGCTAATCCTTTAGCCAGTGACGTCACTGAAAGTCAATTAATGTTTTCTGTCAGAAGCAAACGAACAAATGACTGATTGCTACAGAGAAACTGCACTTCAGCTTTCACAATAACACATATTTAGTAGAGGATATGCATATAAAACATAGTGACGCCAGTATTTACACAAATATATAATTAGAGTGATGCTCTAAATCCCCGAGTAAATTTCTAGGAACCTATAAATGTCTCGAATCTTTGTAAGTGATGCTCACACAATGTCTGCAGTAACTACACACACACACACACACAAACACACCACACATCACACCACACTTTTCTCGGGCAAGACACCACACACGACATGTCCCCCTCATACCATGTGTTTGTGTGTATGATGCGCCCCCTAGTGGCCAGTGTGACAAACTCAATTCAAGATTGTCCAGTGACAAGGAGAATAAGTGAGAGAGAGAGAGAGCAAAAGAGGAAGAGAGAGAGTGACAAAGAGAGCAATAGAATAAATAATTTCTGATTCTGATAGAAAGAAAGAGAGATCGATAGATAGGGAGAGACACAAGGAGAGAGAGAGCGATAGATAGACAGATTTTTTTTTTTAGATTTTAACAATACTTTATTCCAGTTTTCACTTCAACCAATTTTTTCACATAATTTTTTTTTTTAGAATAAGACCAAACTGTAGAGACAGGGAGAACCACATAGAGAGAGAGAGAGAGAGAAGAGGAAGAGAGATAGAGATAGCATGAGACACAGAGAGTGAGAGACACAGAGAGAGAGAGAGAGAGAGGTCTCGGTGGAATAAACGACACAGCAGTGTAGAGATAGAGATATACACCTTTATTCAGAAGCTTGACTCTGCCGCACTACTCTGGATCTGCTGTGAAAATACTCAGACAGTATGAGATATAGGAAAAATACTGTACAAAAAAGCAACTTCTAGATTTCTTTGCTTGTTTTTTTTTCTTTCAGGATCTTTTTGATATAAACATTAAAACTCTGGTCTGTGTGTGTGAGTGTGTGTGTGTGTGTGTGCGACGGACTCGTCACACACTCCATCACTATCACTATTCTCCGCTTGTGCTGGTTAAAATCACACAAACTAAAAACAAAACGAGCATCAAATAATCATCTGGTGTAAAAACACGCGACTAAAATAAACGGCTAATTTACAACGAAGGACGAGACGAGTGAAGGAACCATGACGACACACGGGGGGATTGTCTGGAAACCGCTTCCCTCAAGAACGACAGATAAATAGTCCATAAATATTTCAGGCAGATTATAGTGAGGAGGGAAAGATTGCACCCAACCAGGATTGTGAGAGACGCAGTAGTGCAAAGAGAGAGAGAGAGAGAGAGAGAGAGAGAGCGAGAGCACTGCAAAAAATAAATTCTTGACAAGCCAAAAAAATCACAAAATTACACGATAAATCTCGATTCTATTTCTTACAACATAAATTAACTAGCTCAGACTAGGACTTCAACTTGCTTCAACTAGTTTGAAGCGTCTTGCCGAGTAAACGTTTCTCGCCCCATTGGCAGATCATTTTAATTGATTTAAATATGTTTTACTCATTTTGTTTTCTATTATCATTTTTGGGTGTATTTTTGCAGTTAGAGAGAGAGACATAGATAGATAGATAGATAGATAGATAGATAGATAGATAGATAGATAGATAGATAGATAGATAGATAGATAGATAGATAGATAGATGGATAGATAGATAGAAAGATAGATGGATAGAAAGATAGATGGATAGATGGATAGAAAGATAGATGAATAGATAGATAGATAGATAGATAGATAGAGGTCAGAAACATTCAGCTTTTGCGAGGGTAAGTCTGGACACCACGAGAATCTTCTGCCCTGAAGAGTTTTGCGCGTATATTGCTGCGCGGAAACACAACATCACGACGGCAAACGAATCCACGCCGCGTCGTCCCCTGAAACTAGAGCAGGCGCCTGAGGGGTGGGTGGAGCTTGGGACACAAGAGGGGGCGGGCTGAGCGGAGGATTGGTCACTTCAGTGTGGGTGGCGCCGGAGGAGCACGAGACGAGAGGAGAGACGACAAACACCACTCCACTACCAGAGGAGAAGCAGAAGACGCCTCCGCGCGAGGAGGCCAGAAGTCCGGGGGGGCGAGGAGAAGGTGGGAGGAGCTGAGGGTCCCGGGGGGCCTCACAGGGGCCCGTGCCGCGCCTCGTATTTGGCCACAACGTTCTTACAGCGGCCCAGCTCCTTCCGCAGGTCGGCCACTTCCTGTCGGAGCGCCGCGTTCTCCTTCTCCAGGAATCCCGCGCGGATGGCGATCTGGTTCTCCTTCAGGCGCCGCGCGTCCCGGGAACGCTTGGCCGCCACGTTGTTCTTTCTGCGCCGAGCCCAGTATTTGTCATCCTGAGACCAACACAGATTCAGTCATGGAGCTTCTCAGTCGCCTCTGGTCTGAGCAGCTTAAGTTTCTACTCTGGTACCCGACTTGGTTAGCGAAAGTCGCAAGTAGCAAAATGCGTTCTGGGAAAAGTTCGACCGAAATCGCTATTCAAAAGCGTGTCTTTTTATTCCCGCTAGTGTGCATGGAGATGAGACATTTTTTGTCTGAATTTAAGTCTTTTATTAAAGAGGATTTCTAAACGTATTAGATGGATTACATGTAAAATGCATCTCGTGTGACAAAATTGTCATCAAACGAAATGGATCTTTTGGCACAGATCAATTTCGTAAGTCGGGGTACCACTTGGGGTATATGTAATAGTGTAATTCTGTAAGGTTTTTAACAATATTTACCTTCAAATTATGTTTATTCATTTCAAATTTAATAAAGACACAAGATAAGGCATCTGAAAATGTAGTTCTGAGAAATGTAGTTCTGAGTTTGGGATTTGTAGTTTCTTAGGGATTCTGAACTGTAGTTGTTATAAGACAGGCTGGGACTTGTAGTTTTTTTAGGGAGTGTAAGAACTCTTTTATAATTGTAGCTCTACTTGTACTGCGATTACGTTACGCAGTTTCCCGGCTGTGGGACAAACAAAGGCATTTGATTGGTCCACACTGTGTTTGCGTTCACCTTCATGTCGTCAGGAATGAAGACTTTCCGGGCCTTCTTGATCATGGGCTGCGGCTTCAGCTCCTCTGCGGAAAACTTACGCTTGCGCGGGTCGAAGATCTCTTGTCCGGGCACGCTGGACAGGGCGAGGTCGGCGGGGTCCGGCTCGTAGCCCACCGGCACCTGGATGGAGTCCGGATCGATGGGGCTGGGACTGTCCCGCGGGGCCGGCACGGCTGCAACAGAAACACAGCCAATCAGGGAGTCACATGACAAAGACTGAACCCTCTTATTGCGCAAGACCTCAGATTATTATCTTATAATCCCGCTTCGCTAATTTCATTCTTTCAATCTTCATCTGAAGCTCCTCTGTAACACTACCCTGCTCCGACCACAAGAGGGCAGCGTTTGATTGGCCCAGAGTGGCAGCAGACTTGTTATTGACTGTACGCAACTGACCAATCAGAAGGCTGAGTTAACAGTGGGTGGAGCTTGAGGACAGTCACGTCTACTGGGTGTGTCATGTGGAGTCCTTTATAGAAAGACATCAGACTGTGAAGTAACAACCGTTTTGACACACACACACACACACACACACACACACACACACACACACACACACACACACATAAAACCAATCGGACCAATAACACCACGACCATAAATGATAAGTGTTTATCAGAGTAATTTGAACAGAGAACTGTTTTATGGATGTACAGATGACACACAACTTTTTACAACTTTCTCACTCATTCTCCCTCTCTCTCTCTTGGTCTCTCTTTCATTCTCTCTCTCGCTCTGTCTCTTTCTCTCTCTCTGCCTCTCTCTATCATTCTCCCTCTCTCTGTCTTCCTCTCCCTCTGTGTGTCTCTCTCTCTCTCTCTCTCTCTCTGTGTGTCTCTCTCATTCTCCTTCTCTCTCTCCCCCTCTCTTTGTCTCTCTCATTCTCCTTTTCTCTCTCTCGCTGTCTCTCTCTCCCTCTCTCTTTCTCTCATTCTCGTTTTCTCTCTCTTGCTCTGTCTCTCTCTCCTTCTGTCTCTCCCTCTTTCTGCACACACAAATAGAAACAAATGTAAAATTAGTTTTTTTATTTCATAGTTGTTTTTGACTCGTTTCATTACTGTGCTTATACAAAGCGAAAATCAAATATTCGCTAAGCGGCAGTTCTGACAGAATTCAGAGTTCAGACGAGATTCGAAAGTTGTTGACCTGATGCAGAAACGGACAAAATTAGAACGCAAATGCAAATTTAGTTATAAAAAAATCACAGTTTGACGTTTTGATTTGGTCGGTTTTGACACCGATGCGGATTGGCTGGTCCTGTCATGGCGAGTCTAAATCAGGTTTTCGTCGCTATTTGTAGCAAGTTGTATTTGACAAATTGGAATTTCGTTCCACACGTGACGTCGTTTACGGAACACACTGGTCGGTAAACGAAGAGCGTTTGTGTAGTGAGAACGCGGGGACGGTTCTGTGTTCACATCAGCGGAGTTTGTACGTTCACGAGCTTCACGCTTCCTGTCATGACTTTCACCAGCCTTTCACTGGAAAGTGCAGAAGCTTCCGGAAGCCGAGAAAACGTAAAAAAACGTGAAAAAATTGTGTGTGAATCAGGATCAAAAATTCCGATCACAAACATTAGACACGCCTCTTCTGAGTGTGTGTGTGTGTGTGTGTGAGTGAGTGTGTGCGTTTGTGTGAGTGAATGTGAGTGTGTGCGTGTGTGTGAGTGTGTGTGTGTGTGCGTGTGTGTGTGAGTGTGTGTGTGTGAGGGTATGTGTGTTTGTGTGAGTGAATGTGAGGGTGTAAGTGTGAGCGTGTGTGAGTGTGAGTGAGTGAGTGTGTGTTTGTTAGTGTGTGTGTGTGTGTGAGCGTGTGAGTGTGTGTGTGTGAGGGTATGTGTG
>CM051498.1:31445100-31519124 GCA_028031935.1 Paedocypris micromegethes | reverse complement strand
TGTGTGTGTGTGTGTGTGTACCTGATGGTGCCGGTGGGTGAGGGCAGGGGGCTGATGAGGTGGCTGATGTTGTCAGGGATGCTGATGGTGAGCGGTGAGATCTGCGGCTGGACGCTCTTCAGTGGTGAGGGCGGTTCCCTCTTGTCTCGCCCGCCGCCGCTCGCCAGCGCCGTGAAGCTGATCTTGATGTTGGTGCTGGGGAAGCGAAACGTGCATCTGAGGAAGCACAGAGACAGGAAACCAGTGGTCATTTCCTCCTCACCAACGACACTTTTTCCCTGACCAAAATGAAACGAGAACTATATAAAAACTCCCGCTCATGGACGAAAACTAGAACTACATTTACTGACACTTTCGTCAACGAATACAAACTACACAACAATGCCTTTTGTGACGACGTCCAATCACAATCCGAGCTTGTGGAGGAAGGCGGGGAGTCTTTCAGCTGCAGTAAAGACGCGGTGACTCGGTGAGCTGGTGAGGGAGTTATAGAGGCGAGTGTCTTCAATAACGTCTAGTCTGCCGATGTCCCGAGATCGCGAAGTTACTTACATTCTAGATCGCGCCGCATCCGCAGCAGTTACGTTCATTCATGTTCTCGCACCTGCCGCGGTAAGTTCGCGTAGCTGCCGCGGCTGTTATAGTTAAGGTGGACCGCTAGATTCAGGAAACCGGACCGCGGTCCGCCAATATTCTGCTTGCGTCATCACCTTTCGGCCGGATATGTTTCGGTGAAAAAAAGCGTTTCGGCCGAACACCGAAAATGCACATTTTGGCCATTTTCGGCCAAACATTTTCTGTGGCTGAATATTCGGTGCATCCCTAGGAAATATTGTTTTATTTTTACACTTTCCCTCACCCGTAGAGGTGTAAAGAGCACCTGAAAACCATACTTGTAAAAGTATGGACACCTTACTGTAGAGCTGCACGATTCTGGATAAAATAAAAATCACGATTTTTTTTTGCTTAGAATAATGATCACGAATTTCATTATTTTAAATATTCAACCCTGAAAATCAGGTTGCCAAACAGCAATATAAACACAAATTACTATTTGCTTAATTAATTATTTAACTAATTATAAATAAATGGAATGAAAAACAATGTAATGTAAAAGTGATGTTGAAAAAAAAAAAAAAATCACCATTAAACATAATAAAAATAAACATTTACATGAAAATGAAAAACAGTATTATGTCCAGTTGAGGATTGTTAGAATTTAATAAAATGATTAGCTCTGTTTAAAAGCACTTTTGAAATACTTATCAAACAATGACAGGGGTAGACAATAAGGGAAATTTTCCACTGGCCCTCTGGGCCAGTAACATTTGAAGTTCACTGGCCCGACAATCAAATCCTGTAAAAATTGTACAGTTGTTACTGGAAATCGAACCCATGATCTGGCGTTTCCAACCCTCAGCTCTACTGACTGAGCTGCTGCTGCACAAATTATTCTGCAACCAATCTTAAAAAGTTTGCAATTTTCAAGTGTTTTGTGCGGTTTTGTCATACAGATCTCCTGCAGTGTCTGGTTTGCTCTGTTCAGTATGAATCAGTATCAGTTGAAAAACATCAGTAATAAAAGAACATTTATTGTCCAAGTGCAAATGATGTAACATGTTACATATAAAAAGAGCAGCATCGCAGCAGTGACTTAATCAAAGTGTCATAGTGAATGATGTTTTTAAATAACTGGAAAAACAAAAGTATAATTCAATTTATCATTTAATTCAAACTAACTCCCAGAGTGCTTGGATATTTTTTATTAAAGACTATAAATGTTATTAATTTAATATTATTTCAAACGTGTGTTTAGACATTTGAAATCATGGACAAAAGGATCACTTCCTGTGACGTGACCGCGTCTTAACGTGATGGACATCACGCGTCAGATACTCTGTTCTTCGTGTAATATTCATGATGGTACTTTGGCTATTGTACTGTGGTTTAATAGTAAACCGCGTCGTTGTTGCAGTCGTGAAACTGTAAAGAAAGCCGCGTTAGCGTTTCGTGATTTAACAAACTTTTCTTTTAACAAATTATCGCTAAGCAGTTTCCGCGCTGCTTTATTTCATTTCGTTTTTGATGCCCAGATTTAACGAGATTATTCGCGAGGAACTTGCTACTTGTACATACTGTACACGCCGCTGCAGCACGCGCGCACAGACTCGGCACTTCCGCAGGAGTGAGTGACACACCGTTTGGAGGCGGAGCACCAAAAACTCGCTGCACATTAGTCTAAGACTGTCGGCATAACGCGTTATACGATACGCGGTAGTTAGCGAGCAAAACGTTTAAACAGAAATGCAGGTAAATAATGAGAAATTGGATTTTTTCTATGGAGTCATTTTTACTGGCCCCACCGGGACAGCCGCTGGACCGATCTGGTGGCCCGGTTGGTTTGGAAAGTGCGTCCGGGGCACCGGGCCATTTATATTGTCGACCCCAGAATGATTATTTTAGGGGGGCTAATCATTTTGTGCTCAATTGTAGATGTTTGCTGTATGTGGTTTGCTGAGTGTAAACACACACACTTAAAACGTAAAATGTGTAAACACACACACCGACACGTAAAATGTCGGAATTGATACTCTACCGCTGTATTTATTCTTTTAACGATTATTCGTGCAGCTCTACCTTACTGTAATTTAGGCTCAAAAAACACCAAGAAATGTGAAACACCTTAATGACTCAAAATGGCAGAACAAAGTGTACTCATGAAACATAGCTCATGAAACAGCATCCAGTACCTGCAGCGTCCTGCAGATGGCGACATCGCCTCGTCCAGGAAATTAACCACGAGAGAAAAAGATCGCTCAATCACAATGTTACGAGTAACAATAAGTGTCCATTCAAATGCAGTGGAGTAAAGAGTACAGATACTCCATCAAAAATGTAGTCCAGTAGGGAGTTAAAGTTGGTTCTATTTTGTATTCTCTATACTCTATCTCTATCTCTTTGGCTAAGTACAAAGTAGCCAAAAAAATCTTTGGTAAAGTACTAAAGTCAATTTACTCAAGTACTTTACACCACTGCTTTCTTGCACTTTGAGACGGTTAAAACTGTAAAAAGCGCCTTACAAATGCTCTGAACTTGAACTCAACAGGACCACTCCCATCCTTCCCACTGAGTGATTGTGGATATGACCACTAGGGGCAGTACAGATATTGCGCTCTAAATTTAACCATCCAGCAACTAACGATTATTTTTTTTTTATAGATTAATCTATAGATTATTTTTTTTCCAGACCAGTCGACTAATCTGTCAACTAACCTTTCGATTATTCTGACGATTACATTTTTGCCCAAACAATTATTTGTTCATAAAAATTAAATGAACATGCTTCTTGCTTTTTTGGTCTTTTTTTTTAAACACAAAGACGATATGAAACCTCCTCAATGTCCCTTACAAATAATACATTTAGGCCAAAATAAAGACATAAAAATTACACAAAAACTGTTACAGCGCTTTCTGTGTTGGATTAGCAATGCTTCTGTGTCGTCATTGAAAGCTTATGTTGTTCTGTTTAGATTTCAGAACCTTTAAAGCTGACGACCGATTGGACGTTTCCAAAGTTCCCGCTCGTTAGCATACAGAATATGGCCATTCAAAAGAGTTCCTCACAAATCAGAAAACTTCCCTGGCAGACATCTTTAACATGTGGCACACACGCACACACACACACACACACACACTTCATCCGATCCAGCAGGAACGGGACCGAAATGATTTCCAGCGGCAGATCGCCACGGCAACGAATGTTTAAAACAGGAATGTAGGAATTTCAACCCCCCACATTCCGCCCTGTGTGTGGCGAGTGTGTGTGTGTGTGTGTGTGTGTGAGAAAAAGAGGGAGAGATAGAAAGCAAGTGTGTGTGTGTGAGAACAGGCTTGATCCAGCACATGTTTATCAACAACGTTACACACACACACACACACACTTTTGGCCTCTTTCATCATGAACGATGCGAGTAAATAAACACCTCATGAATATTAATCAGAGACTCGTTAGCATATGCTTCGCATGCCTGTGTGTATGCGTGTGTGTGTGTGTGTGTGTGTGTGTGTGTGTGTGTGTGTTTACACTCGCAGGCCTCCGCGCAGACCCACGTCTTTTATTCTGAGAGTTCAGAGAGACACACACATGTAATATTTACACCACTAAATACGCGGCGAGTGACGACACCCTTCGAGTACCCAGAAGCCCCCAGGACCGCCAACAGCGGACAGACAGACGGGCGTGAAGACTGAAACGGGCGTGGCTGAAAAAAATGGGCGTCGCTCTGGTTCACTTCATGCCTTCTCGGAACACGTCTGAATTCCTCTAGATCGGCCCTACACAGTGGCGAAATGTTAAAACATGTCGTCCTAATAGAAACGTAGAAAAAGTAAACTTCGATTACATTCGATTTACACGTGTGCACACAGTATTTTTTTTGCATTGATCGAATTGAAACATTATCGGTTTCAAACACGCCCGAGCTTTACGTGAGAATTGATCTTTACGTGGTCTCTGTGGACGTTTGCCCGCTTTAAATAGAGGAGACTAGTTAATAAAAAGGCGGGGTTTAGTGTGGAAAAGAAGTAGAATATTACACTAGATTTCCACATTTGCATTTTCTCACATATTTTCGCATTGATTGATCGGCAGCGGAAAACACAGTCAAACACGCCCAAGCTTCACGTGAGAATTAATCCCCGTGGTCTTTGTGGATCGTTTCTCAGATTTAAAAAGAGACAACTTGTAAATAAAAAGGCGGGGTTTAGTGTGGCGGGAAAGCGATTGGTTGGTGGCGAGTGGCAGATAAAACGACCAATAAGAACACACTTCCTGAAACAAGCCGACCCCCGAACAGCTCGGACCCTCTGCGTTTACAAACTACTGTCGACAATAAAACCAAATAAACAAACAAACAAACAAAAAACATCAACACGGTCAAGATTGGTCGCAGGTGTCCCTGAAGCGTCATCAAAATGTGAAATCTTGGTTGAAATGTGAACAATCGCACGTTGTTTGTTTCAGGTTTACTTGCGGTTTTTATTCCCAGCCATCGTCTCCTGTCGGCCTGCCCGGTCAGCGTGAATAAACCACACATGAAAGTTCAATGCGCTGTGAATCAAGGTGGCAAACCCCCAAACGAGAGGAGGCTCCATCCGGGCGAGCAAGTGATTGTGATCCCCGCGGTGAGTGTGTGACACTGGGTGTTGACTGTGTAGTGAGCGGCGCGCGGATGGACACACGGCCGCCGTGGCCATGAAAACGAAACAAAAAACACAACACGTGCGCGTGCACACATCAAAACAACAACAACAACAACAACAACAACACGGCGGGGGTGATGAAGAAGAAGAAGAAGAAGAGGACCAGCGGCAGGTAATGATGATGATGATGAGGAGGATGAAGAGCACTCACATTCTCGGCAGCTGCAGGGGTGGCGCCCCCCGCCGCAGAAACACCCCGTCCACGAACACCCCGTTCTTGCCCAGGCAGCGCAGGTAGAACTCCCCGGAGCTCGACACGTCCTCGGCCGCCGCGGTGAAGACCTCCAGGTGCCGGCGCGAGATGAAGCTCGAGTGGCCCATGCTGACGTCCACCGAGCCCTGCGACGAGTTCCGACCCACCGTCACCGAGCGCTTCTTCATCACGTACTCGAACTCGCGACCCTCCAGCCGCGCCACCGCCGCCATTTCGGACAGACGCGCAGAGAACGTGAACGCGGGGCGAGACGGCAAACGTGCCCGAGCGGAGACACACACACACACACACACCGACGGCGGCAGCAGCAGCGGCGGCGGCGACTCGTCCCACCCACCGCCGCGTACGGCCCAGAAGGGTGGGCGCGTCAGCCAATCGCAAAGAGGGCCCGCTGATTGGCGTGCGACTCGGCCAATGGGAGCGCTCCTAAAGAATGCGCTCGTTCAATGGGGACCAATGCATTTCGTCAACATGGACGGCGCGAGGCATTGAGGTTCGGTTGCGCTGTGCCTCAACACGCATGTCTGTGGAGAGAGGGAAAACACGGACTGGAGTGACGATCCGCTTATTCAACTACGTCTTGTTATCCATTCATATAACTCCCAAGCCACTTAAAATCAACATTTTCGTGCATGTAGGCATATTTCAAACCATCTTTTAATTCTAAACTAACCTTTCGTAGCTTTAGCCTTACATGACTATGTGAGAAAGACGAGTCCGCACTCCGTCTTTTAGTTCCTCCTCGTGTCGTCGGCCTCGGGAATCTCCCAGGATGCTGTGCGCGGCCGGCGTGTGTTGGTTATGGAGGTCACGCAAAGAAAGCGCTATTTCTAAGGCGTCTCGCCCTCCAAACGATTTCGTTATCCAAGACGTTTTTCACATTCAGTTGTAACGCGCTGGCAAGAGTTAAGTTTACAAGTAAACACTGAGGCTGGCGCGAGCGCAAAACATGTGGCCGCGCGGGGTGACGTCATCGTTTCCTGGTGTTTGTAAACACTAGTGCCGTTGCACCCGCGACGCCGGAAACCGCCCGAGGAATTAAAAAAGACGCAGTTTTTAAAACACGAATGTGTCAATTATTGTATTTAATCTAAATTGAATGGGTTTTTATCTTGTCTTTTAGTTAATTGGACATTTTTTATTCTCAATTGTATGCCAAACATTTTTTTCCCATGCCGAATTGTCAGAATGTATTAATATAACTTAATGTATTTATTAATATAAAAAAAATAATATAGTTATGATATCATTTATGTTATATGATTATTTTCATATAATAATATTGCACCTCATCACATATTTTTATTGTTTTGAATTGAATTGAATTGAAAAATCCTTTATTAGTCCCACAGTGGGGAAATTTCACGTCACAACAGCAACAACAATTCCAAGCAAATAAATAAACAAACATCACCATAACACACTGCACACATCATAACACATTTTCCATTAATTGTTGAATTCATGTATTTTATAAATGATAGTTGTGGTGCATCACTAAAGTAAAGTGAGTGAGATTACCATTAACCATGTATTTACAATAAAACCATTATTTATCCGGTGGCTTAGATCTGCCCACTGCTCCGGGTTTGTGGATGGTTAAATGCAGAGAACAAGACAGATTCTGCCCCTAGTGGCCACATTGACAAACTCAATTCCCTTTATTGACATAAAAAGTGAGGGAGATTCTAGGCACAGTTCCAATTTAGAACTGAATAAATATTTATTTTATTTATTCCAAAAGTACATTTTATCCTGGTGTGTGTGTGTCGAGAGGGTGTGGGGACTGTTATTCGACTCCAGATCTCACGTTCCTGTTCCACTTCACCGCGGAGTTGGAGACTAATTACAGATCCGCTCCACAGAGCCACCGTGACGGCCTGGGAAAGGTCAAAGGTCGACACACATTCAGTCAATGTGCCCTTTGTCTCTGACCAGTGTCACAGTGGAAGAAATTTATGAACGGAAAGCAGGTGGAAATCGCCAGTTATCACTCCGTCCCTGAGAGATTCACAGACAAGAATGAGAGAGAGAAAAAGAGAGAGAATACGAAACTTAAAAGAGTGAGGTGGGTCGGGAGAGAAACAGAAAGAAACAACGGAACAACAAGGAGAGCGAGAGTAAGACAGGGAAAGTCATGCGGGAGAACGAGAGACAGGAAAAGAGAATGACAAGAGAGAAAGACAGAATCTAATCAAGACGGTGAGAGAGAGAGAAACAGGGAGGGAGAAAGTGACACAAAGAGAAAAAGACAGAGCGAGAGAGAAACACAGAGGGAAAGAAAAAAAGACAGAGCGAGAGAGAAACACAGAGGGAAAGAAAAAAAGACAGAGCGAGAGAGAAACACAGAGGGAAAGAGAGACTGGGTAAGTAGAGAGAGAGAGAGAGAGATCAAGACTTCTCAAACATTCGTTTTAATTGGTATTTCCTTTTATAAAGAATGGATCTTGTAAAAATCTTTCACAGGATGAGAGAAAGGAGAGATAGATAGATAGATAGATAGATAGATAGATAGATAGATAGATAGATAGATAGATAGATAGATATGATAAAGAGACATATCAAAGCAAGACAGTGAGAGAGACACACAGAGCTAAAGAGAGAGAAAGTGAAAGACAGATCAAATCAAGACTTTTCTCAAACATTCGTATTGAATTGTTTTTTGTCTGATAATGAAAAAGAGAGACTGGGTAAGTAGAAAGAGAGAGAGAGGCAGTGAGAGAGAAAGAGAGAGAGAAAGACAGTGAGAGAGAGAGAGAGAGAGAGAGAGAGAGAGAGAGAGAGAGAGAGAGAGAGAGAGAGAGAGAGAGAGAGAGTGAGAAAGACAGAGATAGACAGTGACAGTGAGAGAGAGCCAGAGAGCGAGAGAAAGACAGTGACAGAGAGAAGAGAGAGAGAGATAGACAGTGACAGTGAGAGAGAGACAGAGAGAGAGACAGCAATTGAGAGCAGAGCCAGAACGCGTCTGAATCTAAAGTTGCGTGAAACCATGGTTAACAAACGAAAACAAACTTTGACCAAACGGGTATCGCGCTCGCCGCTCCAAAAAACCGGCACGTTACAGACATGGAGCGATGCGCGATGCATGCGCCTCGCGGGCGATCTATTAATTCAGTTTCTTACGCTTTCTGTATTCGATTAACAATGTATCCGTGTCGTAATTAAAAGTTGTAACGAAACAAATGTATTTGACTGTATTAAAGTGATTATATACGTGTATAAAAGGTAAATTCATGAAAGTGCCACGGTATCCACGATATTGCAAAATCCATATCGTGGCACATCTCAATACCGGTATTCACGCTAATACCGGTATACCGCCCACCCCTACACTCAATGCAAAACACACACACACGAGAACAGAAACACACTCACACACGCAAACAGTCATGCACCCAAAGATCCACAAAACACTCACACACACCGTCATACACTTAAACATTCAGACTCGCACACACACACACACACACACACACACACAAACATCCGAAAACTCAAACACACACATTCAGTCACTCACACTCCAACAGTCACACATACACTCAAACCGCATAAACACACAGACACACACACACACAGACTGAAACAGCTCAGTAAAGCAATTGCCGGAATGCAGGTCGTTTAAGTTTCTTTATTGACATCTAACAACTCTTACGTAAATAAGTAACAATTCAATGTTTGCACAGCAGCGTCTGCAGGAAGTGTCGTGAGCAGCACACACCACTATTTCTCTGGACATTAGAACATCTCCTTCAGCAGGTTCTCGAGAAAACCGTATCTATTCTGGCAAGCGTTTATTAGATATGGCTCCTGTTTAAATTACATCATGCTAAAAACATCTCCATTCCGGGAGAATACAAGCTTATTTTCCATTTTAGAAGAAATATATTTGAAACTAGCAAGTGTTCCGTTTAGTTTTTTGTTTGTTTGAAGTGCGTGAATATTAAAACAGCTGTTTTTACACGTCTGGACTGCCTCATCTCTGCATGCTTGTGGTAAGAAAAAGACGCGCTCTGGGTTTTTTTGCAACACAGGACGAAATTTGAGGCGACGCAATTTGTTACTCTGATTTTTGATTAGAAAGGACATTCGTAAGTCGGGGTGCCACTGTACACGGCTCTGGTGGTCACGGTGCCATTTTTGTCTCGCTATTCCCCTCCAGTAGTCGATAGCTGTAGGAGAACCGGATCCACTGTATGGTCTGGGAGGAAGTCTCTCGGGTCGACTTGTCTTTTACACCAGACTGGCCAACTCAAGCCTGGAACGTTTCTTCCATCTCCAAACTCAGTTGTCTCATACTGGGACCACACCTAGACCTCGGACTCTTATGGGCTTCCTCATTCTGCAGTCTTTTGTCGCAATGACCTCAACGCAGGCCTCTATATTGTTAAACCAAATTGCTGCAACTCTCTGGTTCCATCTGGTTTCTCTTTCCCATCTGTGTCTTCCGTGCTCTACACCTTCTCAGCCGCCTGTTACTACTGGTGGTGGTCCAGCAATCACAGAGACCATTGGCTCAGGATTGGCTCTGCAGGTTGTTGTTAGAGCTGGTCATTTATTCTCCTCCGTGGACTCTAGGGACTCTCGTTACATCCGCCCTTTGGACTACTTCCTGTTCCGCCCCCTTCACGCCTCCATTGTTTGGTATTTGTTTATATCAATCAACTATTGTGTCAAAATGGTTGTAGCGTGACATTGATTTCAAGTGAAAAATTAATTTTAGTTCATATGCAGTCCGGTTAACTGAGCCGGTTAAAGGTGTGAGCTGCTTTATAGTGAGAAATCCTTAAGTCCAAATCATATGTTATAAACCAAAATTGTGCTGCTTGATTGGAGCAAAATGGCCGTGTCCCCATTAACAGAAGTTAATTGTATACAAATATATATATTGAGCTTTAGCTACTCCGTATATTGCATTCTTATTCTTTGGTATTTAGGTTCAGGTACTTAGAGGGTTAAATAAACTACAAACTAGTAATGAAATTGTTTGTTGCTTTGTGACTGTGTCATAAAAGAAACAACATTTTATTCCTAAATTTAGTTGTTTATATTTCATTTTATTCCTAATTTTAGTTATTTATATTTTATCTTATTCAACGTGTATATTCTTCTACGTTTTTATATTGTGTGTTCTTTTCCTTATGTTGCACCAAACGGAGTAGTATTCTTAATTTCAATGTAACCATGTGATGCAATGACAATAAAGGCATTCTAATCTATTCTATTTTATGCACTTTAAAGTATCAAATGCAAAAACTAGAACATTAGTTTTTTTTTTCTAAAAACTGTGCAGCCCTAGTGTGCGCCCTTCATCAGATGGGCTAAACGCAGACCATTGTAACATAGTAGATATTTATACTGCAATAGTTAAATTGTTGCCCTAAAGTTCAAACTACAAATCAATTTACATGATTTCAACATTTTAGAAACAGTTACATTAGTAACACCTACGTCAAAAAACGAACAATCCCAAAAGACAATTTATTTTTACATCCTTTTGATGTTATTTCTAGTATATGTTTCTGAACGTGTGCTGCGAGCTCATACCTAGGAGGAGAAGCAGGGGGTGTGCAGAAGGCATGTGCATTTGGGAAGTGCTGCTTCTTCAGGGCTTGCATCAACATGGGCCGGAACTCAGGGTGGACGCACCACAGAGAGCCTTTCCCATTGGTCTAGGAGAAACAGAGAGGGGAGGAGTCAAGCATGATGGCAGCATGGTGCTGAGACCACACAAAGCTTGGGCTGTATGACAAGTGGACCACATCCACCGCTCGTTTTCATCAGAATCAAACGCAAACTGCCGAATGAAGGAAAGTGAAGATCCCACAGGAGTCTACGGTGATGGCAGGACAGTTGTGTTTGAATAAAGGGTCCAGCCCTTGTTGGAGGTGTGGTCCTGCAGGGAGAATATGACCTTGACTCACTTCACCAGCCGCGTTCATAAACAGGAAAGAGGAAGCATCGCCATGGCAACAGACACCAGGCTGAGACATATGAAACCCACAGATTCGCACACAATGTCACACGTTAATGAAACGTAGCATTCTCGCCGATCCATAAATCACTTTGTCATCTATGGGACACACAGAAGGACTGGAAACACCTGCCACTCACCATTTCAATCCCGGCGTTCACTTGGTTTGAACGCTTCACCTTTCAGAAAGCACCACCGCGCTTGACAACCCTGTTAGCACACTGCAGTCAACCTTGCACTACTTTATACACTGACCCATTTAATGAAACGCATGGATGACTGCTCTGCGGCAACATTGTGCGAATCTTACTCAAGGAAACAGATGTTAGTGTGCTGCGTTATAAGGCTTAGTACTTGATTCTGATTGGGTGGCTGCATTTATTCCCACATTATGGCAGAATAGTTGATGCTGAACGCACGCAATACTGGACTAGCTCCATGATGGTAGAAAAATGTAAATCTCATAATAAATTGTATTTAAGAATAAAATTTCAAAAAGAAAAAAAATTCGCAGGCAAAATTTGGCGAAATGTATCTAGTTCTTGTATCAGGTTCTTTCTGGTTTTTGTTCAGGCTTGATATAAGGCATTTTCTGACTGATCAATCAAAATAAATAAAATAATGTGAAATAGAATAAACAAGTCTTGATTCAATCATTAATTCTGCAGAAAAACACATTTTGCTCGTCATGTCTCTTCTGGTTTTACCTCTAGAACACACCGTCATTTCTAGCGCTTTCTGTTATTCTACAGTTAGTTACATTTCATTTTTTTTTTCATTTCATTACATGCTTTTGTTTAAGGAGTCAAAAGAAATTTCACCAGACAAATTTTTGGTATAAGAAATTCATTACGTAGCAAATTGAGAAGTGATGAGCTTTTTCATGATACATCTGTAATTATACTTTTTGTATACATTGTATTTATACTTTGCTTGTAATATCAAATCAGAATAGCAAAGAAATTGTTATTTTTACATTTATGTAAAAAAAGCAAGTTAGATACATTATCTAACATTTTATAATGCCAGGGTGAGAAAAGTGCACACTGCAAAATCCGTGATTAGCCACGTGGCTAAAAACATTAGCAGGAACTTGAAGGAAAACTGCTCTTGTTATAATACAGCACACGCCACTGAAGCACATTAAATGTTTCACACACCGATTCTTGCCTCACATGCTGGATTAAATGCTTAAAATATCATCTGACATTACCTTGTTTCATTCAATCGGTTGACGTAACTTGTACCTACATCAAGCATGAGCTCCTTTTTACGGCAGCCATTTTTTACCGGATGCTCTGTCTGTCTGTTCTAATTTTTATTATTTTTTGTTCTACCGCGTCATTTAGACCCTTCAAAGTGTCTAATGTTTCTTTATTTCTGTATTGGGCTAATAAAAACTTATACTGTACGCATGTCTGCCTCTGGAACCATTATTTAAAGAAAGAAACAGGAGACAACGCACACCCACACTGCTGCATAAAGACAACGTTTTTTTTTTGGCATTTTTTTGAGATTGCTCCTCGCATGAACTGCGAAAGTTTTGCGCTTATAGTTGGCGATTTCAAATCCGCATGTAAAAATGAAAGCACCCCTCAAGATTTTGTGCCACTAAAATAGGGTAATAAAAAACGGGTTCTTATATTTGCGTAAATATGGTTTTCATGAATAGTTACTATTACTATTAAGAACAGTGACAACTGTACGTAAACTGTAGCCTCACATGTAGCATCAACGTTAGCCGACATCACAGAGTTTACTGTAGTTAAATATTTCAGAAAAACAAAAATCAATACAATTAGAAGTTTAGAAGCTTTCAGGAACAAAATTGGAACAAATTGGAACAAACAGAGACGTCTTACCTTTCCTATGCTTCGATCTACTTTACGGAAGCACTTATTGAGAGACAGGTTGTGGCGCACAGAGTTCTTCCAGCCAGTAGGAGCGCTGGAGAAATATGGAAAATGCTTGAGGATCCAACCATAGATATCCTTCACAGGTAGAGATTTACGAGGCGACTGCTCGATAGCCATGTAAATAAGCAAAGAGAAGGAGAAGGGAGGCTTTGACTTGTAAGGGTCTCGCTCACTGACTGCCGAGACAGACGAAGTGGATGAGGTTGTGTTGCTGTGTGGGGAGTCAGCGCTGCCTTCAATGTCAAACAGAGGACCGTGGATGGGTTGTGCCTCAGGTCCTCCTAGCGTAAAGTTCTGGAGCAAGTTCTCGTGTAGCCAATTCAAGTTAGTTAGCTCATCGTCTTCAGATTCGCCTCCTACGGCACCCAGAGCCCCAGCTCGTCCAATCTGATCCAGACTGGTGGCCATGGGACTGGAAGCGCTCTCGGCTTCAGGAAGAGTTCCAGCTCCGCACACGCCCTGCACTCCAGGAGATTCAGATTTCTTATCTGGAGACATCCCAATGATCGGACCCATCAAACCAGGAGGATCTGCAAAGGGGAAAAAAACAAGCATTAGGAACTCCAATTTAACCAAAAGGATTGTTTAACCGGGCTTTTAGTCTAATTTGCATCTAAATTCCGAATGTTGTTGAGCCAGACGCAGAATAACTAGTCTGCGGATTTTCCTTCAATCAAAGACGAAATATGAATCTTTGAAGTCTTATTATTGATATATGCTACAGTAATTAACACAGCTCACTAAACATGCAATAACTTTTGAACATAACCAATCGTCACGAAACTCAAATTGAGTGTTTTGGAATTTTAGAAATGTTTTCTTGTAAAGACGGATCCTAAAAGGGTCGCCACTATAGGTGGCGCTATACCTCAAGGAATACATGTAAAGTTGACATCTGATAACATTACATTTTTGTTTGTGTTTGCTTATATATCAATGGCAGCAATGGACAATGATTAAATACTTGAACCATGTTTTTTCTTAATTTTCTGTGTTTTCCCTCCTTTTCACATTTTTAATTGAATTTGAATACTTTTAATTTTTTTAATGTCATCTAATCACCAATGGCTATATGGTTTTTGCTGTTCACGGTTTTACATTTCAGAACAATTCAAAACAAAGAACATTTTAAATACCCAACCATAAATAGCAAAAGACAGCATATCAATAGAACTTCTAAAAATGTGCTAAAATATTTCATGTTGTTCTGATAAAAATTGTAAAACCCCTTGTGGTGAAACTTTCTAAAAAGTGTCTGTTGATCATCTAATTTTCCCAATCGACCGCATTCAAAGCAAATATGCTTTATAGACAAGGCTTGATGTTTGTTTAAAAACAAGAAGAAAAAAAACCCATGTCAGCGTAATTTCCCGCATTTGTTCCCCAGGATTCAAGAGTCTCTCCAGGAGTTGTGAAGAACAGCGCTAAGGAGCTCTTGGCCTTCTCCTCAAGAGTCTGTGAGGACCCCAACCCTCATCTTTATTATAATTCCACACCAGAACAACTGCAAAGAGCACTTTAAGGTCCTCAAACTGAAGATATACCCGTCTGTAATGGGTGGCGTGTAATAAGACAGAGAAGGACGATGGCGGCTCCAAGCCTTTGGTTTGAGTGTATGGAAGCCAGAGGAAGCGAAACCCAGGATGACTCACACGGACCAATCAGAAAGCTACCTGCCACAGTAGAAACGACTTCCTTTAATGGACCGCTGCGGAAAGCACACCGAATATTGATAAATAAATCATCAGCTCAAGTAATAGAGGGCTGAGTGACTAGAAGACTGAATGTTTCTCTGCCCACCATTATACCCACTGCCATGGAAACCATACTGCACATCAATAAATAAATAATCACATAAAGTGCTTCTCTGAATCATTCCCGAGCAGAGGGCAAACAGGTTCGCTTCCTTTTTCCGACGGCGCCCAAGACGCCAACAAAGCACACAGCTAGAACTTTCAAAATACTGTAAAATATGCTTTACTATCCAGCAAGCCAGCAGCGTGAACATTCTTTACATTTTCTGTTTGCGAAACATCCAGTCCGACCGGTTTTAACGACAGTTAGTGGGCTGCGAGCTTTGTTTGCTCTTTCCTGGTGAGTTATGTGGTGGAAATATTGGAAGTCACTGGTTTCTCGTCCCATTCTTTCTTTATGGCCACTGAAGGGCAGGTAGAAGAGTGTTTCCTTCCTCGCATTCTGACGCGCTCTTCCTCCCATCCTGCCTCAGGAGGAGACCTGATCCCTGCAATCCGATTTAATACCAGAGAAACCAGGCTTCATCCAGAGAGCTCATCAGACCATCTCATTCTCACACAAACATCTCTTCAACTGTCACTTGTGCACACAGTTGGCATTTTAAGGCCACGGTTTATAAAATATGTGTTTTTAAGAGAGAGAATATAGTTTTAACCAACCAATGGAAAGCAAGGGGTCTGTTGGAATTAAGGCTTTGGCACCATGTGATAATCTGGCTGTGGTGCCAATGGGATCCATGTTATTTGATGGTTTTTGTCTTGGATTATTCACTGAATTTGCATGGACAATCTCCAGAAATTCTATTGTAATTCCTTAATGATCTTAAATTATTTCACTCATGTGCGTGGGGTATCGCTAAGGAGAAGAAGTCGCCATCTTGGAAATTAAGCAAAACTCAATATTAAATCAGATCATACGGAAAAAAAAAACAGTAGTTTTGAAAAGCAAATGTTTATGTAATGCTTTTTGTCAGACATATCAGAACTTTGATAATGAAAAAAAGTTATATAGAAGCCATTTAAAGTATCAATAAATGGCTATAGTGAAGTTTGGGTGTAGTTGGATATTTACTTTGTTTGCCTAAAGTTATATTAGTGAAAAGAAAATCTATTATAACAATTATTTCACGTTTTCAAATGTCATATTGTAATTAAGGACATTTTTCAGACAAATACATTTTTGGTTAAAGGACAATACACAGCAGCTGCTCATGACGCCAACGCCAAGAAATCAACATCATAGTCTATATAACAAATATTCACAAACATATGCGTTTGTGAATACACACACCTACATGTATATACTGTATGTATGTGTCTGTTTAACGTTTTAAAAACAAAATATATATTTTGCTTTGTTTTGTTTTCTCTAATAATACCTACCACTAATTACACGCACGCACATATGTTCACATACATATATTACACTTTAGCATATATGAATTTAGACCAAAAAAAAATAAATAAAATGCCTCAAACGTATTCAATTACATACAATTAAAACACAGACTTTAATTCTAATGAAAGGAAAAACAACCTGAAAGATTGAACCAAGATTTGTGAAACCTTTTTTGTTTTTGGAATGGAAATTGGACCCGAGTCATTCGTTCAACCGTTCCGTTTATGTTAACTTCAGATAACGTAGTTACAGGGAAGTTGTCGAAATCCTCCTCATGTTTGGCAATAGATAAAGCGTCCAGAGCCTCTCACGGGCTCCACACAGATCTGTGCCGGTTTTCCTCCAGTCCTCATATAAATGATTTGGGGATTTTTAAGGTTGTACATGTTCTTTTGCAGGCCTTCTAAACCAGGTTCATCACAGAATTTCAAATTTCAAAAGTTTGCTCAGAAGTTGCAACATGTGAGTTAGCCACGGCGTCTAATAGTCACACACTGTTGTGTTCTTCAAGTCTTTAACAATATCAAACTTCTAAAATGTTCTAACAATCCGAGTGCGAACCCAGGCCAAGTGTCTCCAGCTTTTCTGCACTTGCTCCCGTGGATCCGGCTTTGTTTTATCACTCGGACGAGTCCCAGCACATCTCCGGTCGCCTTGAGAGAGCTGATCCGAAAGCCCAGCAGGAAAGTCAACAAACGCATTGCATAGCTGCTGGAAACTGTTTTATTCTCCTCGGCATAATTCAAAATTCAGGTAACCTTCTTTATGCTGTAGAAATCCCTGACAAAGATGAATGGATTTGCTTGCAGTCGATAAGCTGTGAGAAACTCAAACAGCACAAAGAGTCTGTTGTTGGTTCGTCACTGCTCTTTTTTTTTTTTTTTACTTCTCTACGATTCCAAAACATGTTTCAAAGCTAAAGCTACTTAAACACATTCATATGCTGCAAGAGTTCTGCAATCTTGAAAGCACTAGAAAAGAAACCACACAAACAAAGCTCCCGCTTGTTTCATTCTGTAAAAAAAACAACTCGACTATTAGTCTGCATGCTGAAGCGACAAACTAAAACGTTAAGAGGACAAACAAATTAGCAAAGTTACGTTTACCAACACATACACTGAGGTGGGGGGGTCCCTTAAACATACAAGTCATCACATAATCTCTGCGGCCTGTTGTCTGGACTTCGTCCTTTGTCAATGTCACACCCTACAGTCTCAATTAAACACACCCTGTTTATTCAAACACAAGTGATCAACACAATAGAGGCTGTTGTAACGACAATGACAAGAGCTGTGGTAGTGGGTGAGGAGGTGGGGGCCGAGTTCTCCTCATCATGGCAGTGCCTGACATTAGCATCACTGTCAATAGACAGAGGGGCCCTAATGGCCCGCCGGCTGCTCGCCACATCTAAATCCTTCCGAGGGAAGACCAGGGAGGAGTGGGATACACACGCTGGGCTGAGCTGGGGGCTGGGGTGGGCATGAGGTGTGACACGGTCTAGGCAAATGAAGGAAAAAGGGCTCAAATTTGCAACTGAAATCCAGAGCACTCGCCTATATTTGATTACCACGCCCCAGTGTCACCACGCAGCCATGGCAACCACAACGTTATAGCCTCCTGGGAACGCCAGTTGCGCCCCCTGGTCTGACGCTGAGGGCACCAAGAACAAAAAAATAAAAAGAGGCAAACAGCAGATGAGAAATATGTGCAGCTGGAGGCATAAAGAGAGGATGGAGGGAGGGTCGCCAAACAAAAGCATGGTCGTTACAGGAAGCATAAAGGCTTGAGCAGAAGTTGGATTGGCTTTGATTTCGACAAATTAACACAAAGTCTGGAGAAATAGTCCGGTTACAAAATGGCGATTTTATTTAATGTTTTAGTGCAATTGTTTTTTTAATTTGAGTATTTCCTCCCGTGGAACACACTCAATTATTCAGAATATGCTGTACTTTCTGCAATTATCTAATTTTTAGTTATAATTACTCAATTACTCACTTGTTCAAAATGCTTTGTTTGGGCAATAAAACTAAATGTACAACTTCAACTTTTCTCGCTATTTCCAGTCCGACAGAAATTACGTAAATTGTCTAAAGTAAAGTTTAACAGCAACTACATATATAATGCAATGTTTGTACACTGAACATTTTATACATTGTAAAATGACATTGAGCTAAATATAGTATTATTGTTATAATTATTATTTATTTATCATACAGGTTTTGGTTTTACAATTATTTATTAATCATCTATTACTGCTAATGTTTAACAGTAAATGCAAATATATCGCACTATATTTGCTTACACATCAATTGGCTTTTATTGACATTCATTATTATTATTAATGAATCACCCATTTTTTTGTTTTCACAATTGTTTATACATCCACTACTGCTATTGTTAAACGGTAAATGCAAATTTATAGCAATATAAAGCAAACATCGTAAAAATTATACATTGTAAATGTATATGATCAGCAACACGTGTTATAAAGTAATCACCCAGCTACATACATAATGAATCACTACATATATAATGAACACTGGAGAAAAGCCTGAATGAGAAGTCTGCACCAGTCCTGAGAAAAATGGAAATAACCTCAACATGGATATCTTCCAAACATTTCTATAAATGGATTTTATGTAAATTACAGACAAAAAGCTAAAGTAACACTATGAGATATAATAGTATTACTGATGAGACCGGCACCGAGTTTGGGACAAGTAGGACTTTCTAATCGGAGGTCAATTTTAGATTTTACATCTCTGTCTTGGTTCTCATGCAAATCCAAAATGGCTTCTCTCCCACAATCCTGATGTGAAAGTTCTGGTAGAATCTCCATTTAATTAAAAAGTGATCCCAGTGAACACTGCTCATCGTGATGCACGCGTACATTACAACTCCATGCAGAAATGTATTTCTGAAACGCCGGAGGGATTTTGGAGAGCCACTTTACCGCTCCAAGTCGAACCAATAAGGGAGAAATAAAAAGAAAGCAAACAAGAACGATGTTTTTCCATCTACGGTGGTGAAAAGTATCAACTTGTATGACAACGACATCTCTGATCAGCCTTGAACTTGCTGATAATGAAGCCTCCAAAGTGACACGTTTTATACTCAAAGCTTTGAAACTTGGCAAGAACGTGAAAGAACCGAACAGAACCAAACCAACAACTAAGACAGGTATAAGGGCAAATAGGGCGTCTTCACACCCTCCTTCCACACCAACTCTATAAACCCAGTCAGATCTCACCATTAATGTGCCAGCCATAATGAGACTAATTAATTTCCAGTTTAAGGCCAGGAGAAGAGCAATAAGCACGGGATCATTTGCGGTGTCCTACAAAAGCCCTCCAGAGAACACAACGGAACAGACACCGCAGCAATCGCACACATTAGCACAGGATTCGCTCCTAATGAGACTCTTTAGGTGATTCTTCTCCGGTGAAGCGGCCAAGGGCAATGCATCGGAGTTCCAAACACTGTAAACACAACCAACCATCAGAGCAAATGTACAACCACCACGTTAACCAAACAAACAGCCTCGGAATGACCCGAGTGTACGGTTTAAAGTACAAAAGCAGGCGGCAGCACTAAATAATGTGCTCATGTGACACACAGATCAGAGTTCTCCCAGTGCCCAGCTCTTCCCAGCTATGCGCTCCATCTGACCACGTGTCAATGTCACTCAGGCGTTATCTAGCGCCGGAAATAATAAGTGCACGTCCGCGTTTCATGAAACAAATCACGAGGTAAATAGAACGGCTTCGATTTCGATCTCGGTTGCTTCTCGTGCGCAGTGGACAGTCCGACGTGGAACAGCCAAAACAAAACAAGAGTGAAACACACAGCCCCCACTCGCACATCTCGCGTTACATAGTTGCCCTAGATTCGCCATACTCGCCTCAAACTGATCATATTTGTAACCTTCAACTTTAACCTTTCGCCTCACTTTGTTGACAGTACCGCGCGCTCGCGCACAACTGCGATGTTTCTTTTTGGGGTTTTTTAACGATCGCTTACTTAATTCCAAAGCACTTTCGCAGAGTGTTTGGCGAAATATGTGCTATTTCTGCACCAATTATTCCGCCGGGCAGGAGAGTGTTGTCGTGTGGCCCGAAACTTCCGCAGATTATTTGCCAAGATTTCTTACCAGTGTTCATTCGAGCGAGGTTGAAGTTAGCGTCATGCTAATGCGAGGCTCTCCAACCTTCGATGTTCTGCCTATAGTCGCGGAAATACAGTAGAACAGCTGCTGGGGTTTTGAGATTTATATCAGGGATTAAATTACACAAAAGTGCGATGTGGAGAGCGAAGTGTCTCGTTTGATGTCTCGTGTCAGCTCGAGAGCAAGCGCGTGCATCTCACTCAACTAAGTTGGCTAGCGAGATCACATGGTCGAAATTGTTTATCGCTTCTCTCGAAAATAAAACGTGCGTGTCTGGAAATAAACGCTGTGGTGATGAACGCTTCGCTCGGCGTGAAAGCGAGAGAGCATCACTGAAGGTAGCAGTTATAATTTCACATAATCTTTTTAATTTGGAAAAAAATGAAACCACGTCTCAGACCGGGCGTTTGAATTCAAAGAGCGTTTTACACTAAGAGTCGATACGTCACATAAATCACAATTACTCACGTTCGTGCATTCTACTGCCGCGGTCGACGACAAAGCTCCCGTGCTTTCATGCAGTAGCCTTTCGCTCGCGCTGTGTCAAAAGATCAGCAGCTGCTTCCTCCATCCACGCAGCGCGGAGATCACGCCGCACGGCGGAGCTTCCGTACCCACCCACCCCCTGCCGTCGCCACGGCAACAGGGCCACTTCAGCCAATCACACCCCCGCCTCCCCGATATCCCCCTGACAACTGCCGCATCGCAGTTGCACTTTTTTAGCAAACCTAAGCAATTGCGCTTAGCATGCGTCCAGCGTTGCACCACGTTGTTCATCTTATAGTGAGTTTATTTTTATTTTTATTTATATATTTTTTTTTTTTTCAAAAGAGCCCTGTTTTAAATAGGTGATGTCACATACTTGAATTATGCCGATTTGAAACCGAAACAGTATGACGTCCTGTATACGTTGTAGTCAAATTGATTGAAAGATTTATTATTATTACATGTTTGACCAGCTTTGGAAATGAGGTCAGATGCTCAAACGTCACCGAGAGGGGAGTGTCCCGGAGGCGTGTCGTCCAATCAGATGCCAATACGTGATGTGAAGTTCAGAGCGCTTGACAAAAAAGACCGTTTATTGCGCAAGAAAATAAGTAGGCGATTGAAAGTCATTTAATAGATCAACTCTGAATATAATCGTGTCGTGAATTATACTATACAATATAACTCTCTGGCTCTTTTTCTCTCTCTTTCTCAATCTGACTTTTCCATTCATAGTACTGCACATTTAAAGTATTCAATTCGAAAGGACAAAATAGGTTACAGCTTATTTGTTAGTGTTTAATGCGAGCAAAGAAAAAAATGCAAGAAAGAAAATCTCAAGCATGTTTTTCTTCAAACAATGGCATATTTTATGTAAATGCACAAAAAACGTATTCTATTAAAAATAAATCACAGTTTACATAATTAAAAACAAACTTTATCTTATTTATTTTTTTCTAATGTTATAATTCATAAAATTCTTGAAAGTAAATATATTTTATCTAATGTTGGACAGCCCATATATGTTCAAAATAATATGCTTATATGTAGACTTTATTCTTTATGTATTTGTGGGAATACATGCAATTTTAGTCCACACTGCTCTCATACGTATATAAAGAAAGTGTATTTATTTTTGCACTTTTTGATTTACAGAAGTGACACTGTTTAATATTTAAAAGCCAATTCAATTGTGGTTGAAATATGTTAAAATATGGCTTTATTTCTATTCTAGATTTAAAGTACGTATATGCAATCATCTTTCTAAAGATTTATTTTTTTTTCTTCTTCTTCTTTTGTGCAATGTTTGGAGCACTGATTTTAACAATACTTTCGGCCAAATTTGCCTTTTCTTCTACACTTTGTGTTGTGACCCAAACAAAAAAAAAACCTATACATAAAACATAGATGTTTATCAGCAAAATACTGTTTGGTTGTATTAACAAGTTGCTGTTTTTCAAATGTGCCGTTGGACAAGTATTGAGTATTGCACTGTAATAAAAAAAAAAAAAAAGAAATAAAGAAAACCTACAAAATTGTGCTTTAAATGGGAAATCATGCTTTTACGGTTTGCTGTTCTGGGGGGAGGGAATATTGCTTTTTAAGCCTTTAACATAAACACAATTCATAACTGCAATAGATTAAGGTCACAGAGCACTTTACAGTACGCTAAACATTGCATGTATTGTGTTAATAGCAAGACTGCATTGTAAAACAGGCGCATGTTGAAAATTTAAGACTGAACATTTCTGAAGGTCTTATTTTCTACATTTGAAATCTGCAGGATGAGGAGCAAAATAAACAAAACAAGCAGATTTACGGTGGTACATCGGCCTGACTATGCAATTGTGCGCCTCAATACTTGTGCAACACAATACTCAACACTTACCCAAGAATTGCTGAAAAAAAGTGACATTACAACCTAAATCTATAAATGTTTCTTTTCAGCTTGCTCTAAGTCTATTTTTGCATGAAGTGTTGCAACTTGGGCTGACTAATATTTGCACGTGTGGATTACTGTACTAGATTCTGACAGAAAAGCAGCTTCTGTAATCAGGATTTTTTCCCTCTTAGAACAACTGTAATAATCAGGCTAAACAAGTACATAGCGTACAGTCTGTTAAAATGCGAGGGCAGACAGACGCGTTCTAGTAACATTTCCTTTTCTAGAAAGCACATACCTGTACAATAGAACAGCATCACACGTTAAAAACGGAAAGTACGACACAAACACAAACTTTGATCTAATAAAGTTTATTTTCTTAAAAATGACCAGTTTCTGTTCTTTTCTAGGAAATTAAACCCTTTAAATTCATACTAGTGTCTACATAAGGTTATTGAAGACTTCACAATATATTAAGTCTAGATGTTATGGTACACATGCATAAAATTCAGGCTGCATGAGAAGCCACAGTCACCACGTTACACATAGATGGAGTTTGGGAGGGGTGGGGGTGGGGAGGGGGGTACAATGAGGCTGTAGAAATACTTGTCTCAGCTTCACAGAGACCCGAGGTCTCCAATATAACTCCAGCAAGGCTTTCAAAATCTACAACGTACTTAAAACAGGCACAAGTCAGGCCACGGGCCCAGAAGAATGTAATGAAATGGTCACTGAAGTCGAGATGGACAAACAGCTTGAAGGAAATCCGCTGTGATTGTATTTAATAGAAACAGATTTACATTCGATGTATGAATACTGGTCAAAGAGGTTTCAGAATTCTTTGGGCCCTTGGTTACCACATTAAACCACTCAGAAATTAAAGCTCAAAATACTTGTAAAAAAAAAAAAAAAAAGGGAATTGCATGGGAATGAGAGACAAATAAATATAAAAGCAAAATAAATCGTTTTCTGAAAAATGGCAGCAACATTGGAAATGCAAACACCTCTGAATCGGCCTCAATCAGCCATAAAAGAAACAATGTCTGAAATAATTTCAATAAAAAAAAATGCTGGAGGAAAATTTAGTGTCATTTTCAGATATTTTTTGTCATTCCTCTTTCACAGAAAGAACTTATATGCTGAGACAAGAGTATAATTACAGCAAGCCTAATGTGTGCAAACAAAAATATTAATAACAACAATATAATAAAATAAAAGACATTCAAATACAGTAAGATTTTTTTTGCCTGAAAATACAAAACTACATGAAAAAAGCATTAAAATCATATCTGTAGATCAGAATAACATATTAACATATTTTTAAAAAAAAAACCAAGTGCTAATCACATTGTTTTTTTTTTTTGTGTGTGTAAATTTTTATATCATACATACTTCAGCACGTAGCTGTCAAAAAAAAAAAAAAAAAAAGACAAAAAATAAAAATCCAATGCGTAAGAAGCCATAGCGGTATGGCTCTGCAGCTAATCCAAGAGAACCGCAATCTAAAGCTTCTAATGGCTCAGGTCACGGTCGGATCTGTACATAAACTGCAGCAGAACTCATCTTATATCTCCACATGGTACTACCACGTGGCGCAGTACTACACGAGCAGGAGGATGGAGGAACGTCTACTCCACTCCTAAACTTGAAACTACCGTGGCAGTAACCGCCATAATCTCCAGAATCCTGAGTCAGCGTATTGCTTCCCAATCTTCCACTCTTCCAAACCAACCAAGGTGGAGAGCAAACCGAACTCCTCGCTTCCATCTCAGTAAACAACACGTAGGAGTTCGCATTCGGACTTGAGGCAGCAAGTTTTACAGTTTCGGAGTTCTGCACTTCTCGCTTTCCGAAGACGGTTTTGTTGAAATTGAATAAATTTAAGGTCTGAAACTTTCTATCCACAAATGTTTTGACCATCAGGTCTGAAGGGTCCAGACATGGCAGGACTTCTGAACTCGCAGACAAATCGAACCAAGACTGCGGTCTCAGTTGTGCTGTAACGTGTTGGATTCGATGGGAGGAGCCGAGTCGTACAGAGTGTCCGTGTCATGGGTCGGCTCTCCGGCCAATGTGCAAGGATTGGACAGTGTGCCTGCGCCACAGTCACAAAAAAACCTATTTGGGACACATCATAAAAAAAAAAAAAAAGAGATTAACTCCTAAACGTCCTCTAAGCCTTATGGAAAAAAAAGACAGATTGCGGAACTGACCTATCATGCCGTATAAATTCCACGTCGTGCCCTTGATGGCACTTCTTGATGCAGTTCACACAGATTGCATTGCGGTCTGTCGTGTTACAGGTGTGACACCTGAAGTGAAAGAAGGACAGTGAAAGAGTGTCGCTACGCTTGCTTTCCGCGGCCGCGTTACCTGTAGAAATCGTGCATGGGGTAGCTGGTGTAACTGGAAATCTTGTACAGGCACTGACCTCTGCTCACAGCTTTCTCTATGGCATCCTGATTGTTCATTATTCTATTATCTAGAGAAGACGAGAAAAAGAAAAATAGCCATTTAAGTCAGGGCCAACAAGAATCCACCGACTTGAGGCTGAAGGTCACGGACTCACCTTTCATCGTAACGTTGACACCAGAGGCCAAGAATAAGCCTCCAAATCTGTTGTTAAATATTTGATTGCCTTCCAAAGTTGCAGTGGCGTGGTTTGTGATTTCAATGCCTGAAGGAAAGATCCGGACATTCAGTGCTACAGAGTAACACACTGAAATACTGTGATTTCTGAAGGAACTTCCACTAACCTGCAGCAAAGCCGTCAAATATCCGGTTCTTTCGTAGAATGGGGTGGCTGTTTGTGCTTATGAGGACACCAGCCTGTGCGTTCCGGAAGATGTCGTTCTCTTCCAGCAAACCTGAAGGGAGACAGAGTGGTCAGTTAATAACATACATAAAAAATATGCATCTACATGGGAAAAAAAAAAAAGAAATTACACAATTTTGTACGACCACATGCCTCATTTGAAAAGAATAGTCTTTCTATTGCACAATTCACTTTTGTTGTGATAAATGATTTGATGCTGTTCTCTTTGATGTGAATAATATTACATTTACTCAAAAAAGATAACTGTACAAGTCAGATACTTTATAACTGAACAATGGTTGTGATTAGTTTAGATTGTCCAATTAATAGACTGTGGAAAATAAAGCAAGATGATTTGATCTATTTTGCTCGGCCATGGAGAAACATTGTGGTGTTACATTTAATTTCTATATTAGAAAATAAAACCTCATAAATAAAGAGTTTCTTTTCTTCCACCATTTCTTGATGGTTTTTGTAGCCTAAATTCTGTAGGAGTAAAATACTTGAGTTTTTTAAAAATTGGATTCGTTATGACTTTTACTCAAGTCGTCTTGGAATTGGTGACTTGTAACTTATAATGGAGTAATTTTTACAATACGGTATCTGTACTTTTACTCAAGTTTGGTTTTCAGGTACTCTTAACACCTCTGGGTAATTGACAAGATAGTTAGCACCAGGCTTCTCCGAATACGGAATAAAAAATTCCACTGTAGCATTCATCTTTCTTTATGGCTGGGCAGAATTATTATTATCAGAATTATTACATTTACTTGTACAAAATGTAAAGGGAGTTCTCCCGGTGATTTCCCTTTCTGATCAAGAATAATAACATAATGACACATTAACAAAAAGTGAAACTATCCGGTCTCACGACAATCTCAGCTTCAAAAGACGTCTTTTAACGCAAGCAAAACATGTGCCAACAGATACTGTAAAAATGGGCCAAATCACAATACTTGGTAGGGGTCTCCTGATCCGATTCCATGAATTTATTTCTTTTGTAATTAAGAACAAGAAAGCCACTAATTCCTTCCAAGACATCTGTTCTGCTGACACACACTTTCATTCTTACCCCTGCCACCATTGAATATGCAAATACCGCCGTCCCGTCCATCGTGGATCTTGTTCCTGCGCAGCGTGGGATTGCTATCCGTCTTAATCCACACCCCCGCCATGGCGTTATCAAAGATCTCATTGTCTTCTATAAAGCCCAGCCCTAAGAACAGACCAGCACATGACATTCAAACTCACGGTGAAGCAGAGAGCAGACGCAAAACATCAGGTGCCCACTTCTACTAGGAACTGTCGTTCTCTGTTCTAAATTACAAATAACTTAAAAAACTTTGAGGTAGAACTCACCAGAGTTGTAAACAAGTATGCCTCCATTTTGTCCACCCCATATTTTGTTTCTTCTAATTTTCGGATTGCTTCCAGTTCTTCGTTTAAAAAAAAAAAAAAAGAAAATGAATTACAAACTGTAAAATTTTCTGCAAGATTCATTACAGAAAAATGCATGTTGCCAGTCTCAAAAGTGGAAAATGATAAGACGACGATAAGAACAAGAAAAAGACAGCACGGTTACCTGATCTGGACTCCGGAGTACATGTGATTGTAGATGTCGTTGTCTTCCAGGACCCCATGTCCATTATCATAGAAATACACCCCGACCTTAGGAAAATAAATGTACATGTTAGAATGAAGACAATACGCATTCATTCACTCTTATGACGCCAATACAGATACACACCTGCTTGCCACTGTGTATTCTGTTCCTGCGGAGCACCGGCGTACTTCCTGTGGTCACCCACACTCCAGCTAGAGTGTTGCTGTACACCTCGTTTTCCTCGATCACACCTTGGCCCTTTTCATGCTGGACACAAGGAGAGAGGAAAGCGATTCATTATGACTGGATCCTTTGTGACGCCCCATGTTCAGTTCAGTCTCTCATGCTCACCACATAGATTCCTCCATGCTGACCGTCGTGGATCTTGTTGTGTCTGACTATGGGACAGCTATTTGTTCTGATCTGAATGCCAGCCAGGGCATTGCCATAAATATCATTTCCCTCGATGAGGCCCCTCCCATCACCAAAAATGTAAACGCCTCCTTGGTTTCCATTAAAGATGGCATTTCCCCTAGATTTAGAGTGGGCGAAGCAACGATCAACAAGTGAACAAATCCCAATTTGTGTTACAAATAATAATATAAAACATGCACATATGCTATATCAGAAACACTGACCTTATAGTCGGGTCACTATTGGAAGTGATCCACACACCCGCAAAGTTATTGGCATAGATTTTATTTTCGATGAACTGCCCTCGGCCTTTCTCGTGAACATAGATGCCACCCGTTTGACCGTGGTGAATCTCACAGCGTACCACAGTGGGGTTAGCGTATGCTTTCACCTCAAACCCCGCAATCCTGTTCCTATGGATGTTGCAGCTTTCGAAGTAGCCCTGCAGAGGGAGACAGAGAGACACAAATCAGATCACATCCAACTCAGGGCACATCAAATCAAGAGAAAAAGAGATGTTGAGTTGATTTACCATGCCATGGTCAAAGGTAAACACTCCTACATCTCTCCCATGGTGGATATGGTTGCGCCTGATGATAGGATTGCCATGGTTTTTTACCCAGATGCCAGCGAGGGCATTATTTGAGATTTCATTGTCTTCATAAATGCCCTGTGATAACCATACAGGTCAGTCAAACGTATCAGAACATGCACAGAACAACATTTTAATGTAACAAACATTTTAAATGTAAGATGTAAAAAAAAAGTGCAATATAAATTATCCGAAAGTTATGCAAGAATTACAAAACTAGTGGTCATTCTTATAATATCATGTACAAATGGTGACTGATAAACAAATGTGCAAATACCATACGGACTACAAGGCACACCATTAATACATGTATATTTCATAAATGATTTCCACAAATAAGGTGCGTATTTCTTCTCCTGGATTAGTATTTAGACAATTTTTAGGATTTTATGTGCAAAAAATACAGAATGTGTAATCCGAACTAGAGCTGCAACTAACGATTATTTTCTTATCGATTAATCTATCGATTATTTTTTTCGATTAGTCGACTAATCTATCAACTAATTTTCCGATTATTCTAACGATTATATTTTGCCCAAACGATTATTTGTCCATAAAAATTTAAATAAACATGCTATTTAGTTTTTAATTAACACTTTTTAACTTTTTTAAATTTTTTTAAACACAAAGGCCATATGAAACAAGGGGGCACAAACACACACCTAAACTGGTTAAAGATAACCCCGCCCCCCTGTAAAGTGCATTTAAATTCAGCCAACAACAAAGTGACTTAACTGAAGCTTATCTTGTACAAAACCGCATAGTACATTTCAATATTCCTTAAAACATTACATTTAGGCCAAAATAAAGACATCAAAATTACACAAAGTGCAAATCAAAATTAACGAGGCCGTTGTTGAATTAACGATGAGTTCTTAACACAAGTGCAAAATGAATTCAGTGAGATGACTCGACTGTAAATATTAAAGTGCAACATAAAATATCAATCCTAAAAAAATGTAATCCCACGTGTCTATCTGCTCAGAGGTGACGCTTTTTTTTTTTCAAATCAAGTTTTAAAATAATTTAACTAAACGCAGATCTTCTATATGATTATTTAATTAACATCAACAACTGAAATTAAAGCACAGTGTGTAAATTTCGTATTGACATGAAAAATTAGCAGTTATCTTCTAATTAAAACAACTATTATTATTTATAATAAGATATGAATAGTGTATCCTGTGTATTTCCTGCATATGCAACGTATCAATGTAAACAACAGATTTGCAGTAATGAAAATCGAACTCCGTTAAACACTGTTGGGAGGGAGAGCGAGAGAGAGACAGAGCGCAGGGAAGAGAGACTGAGAGAGAGAGAGAGAGAGAGACAGAGCGCAGGGAAGAGAGAGCGAGGGAGACAGCGAGAGCGACGTGCGCGCGCGCGACCAAATCTAACCTTCTCCCTAACTTTCACTAACTAAAACAGCAGCTCTTAAATGCACATTAAACAGACATCGGAGAAACATTAAACAGACACTTACAGTTGCGCTCGCGCCTCGCCGGTGTTCAGTTAGGCGACGGTTACTACGCTTTCTGTGTTCGATTAGCAATGCCTTCGTGTCGTCATTTAAAGTTTATTTTGTTCTATGTCATCCTTCCTGAAGCCAAAATGTGTCCTAATGACAGAGACCTCGATCATCCATTTATGTTTCCCACACTTTTGACCACTTATTTGCCATCGTCTGCTCCGTTAGTTTCCCGCGCCGCCATGTTTGGAAAAAAAATGAACGCAAAAAGCGACTACTCGACGCGCGATTTTTGCGTCGACGTGTTTACGTAATCGATTACGTCGACGGCGTCGACTACTCGTTGCAGCTCTAATCCGAACCAAGATTTCTTTCATGCACAAAAAAGCAGAACAAAGTCTCCAACCTGCGCATGATCCGTGATGTACAGACCAACGTTTTCACAATCACTTATGTTACAGTGTTTAATGTTGGGTGACGCTCCTTGACCACTCACACACACGGCAGATCCGACTGTAAAAAGAGAAAACAGAGATATTACTGGTTTTGTTCCTTCTCTTTGCTCTGAATGTCAACAGCTGTGATCTTCAAGCTCATCATGGCCGCTTCATTTTCTTCCCTGTCAATCATTTTTCTGTACCGGCACTTTTTAAACGTGTGCAGCTTCTGTGTGTGAAAGTGTGTTTTATCGATTAATTATATTGTGATAATATCGCTATCAAATTATTGCCCAGCCTGACTTGAAATTGTGTAAATGGGAAGCAGATGGTACTACTTACCTGTGCACGTGCTCCGAATAACACAGTGATCGATGTTAGGGCTGCAGTTTACGGTTATCTCCAGACAATGGTGAGCATTATGATGCTGACCTGACTTATCTTCAGGGTTGAACTGTGGGAAAACAACAATCATTTCATAACATAATCAACAGACTGAAACAAAATCTCAAATTAAAGCAATATTTTATTAACGTAGGCCTTTTTGAAAAATAGTATCGCAAATTGCATATTCATGAGGGTGAGAGTAATTTCTTGTTACTAATTACTCTATATTTTTTCTGGTGAGTGGTCTGTACTGCATTTGTAGCATGTCACAAAAATAATATTTTACACAGATCCACACTGTCTCGGCGCATTTCTGTCCAAGTGTGTTTACTGTAGATTATTACATCTTGAACACAATTCAAGTCAACCACACTTTGTAAAATTAAATTAGGTTAAAAATGTAAAAAATGTATAGATTTTTTTTGTCTAGTAATCTGGGATTTTTTCCATGGTTATTAAGACAATGCTTAAATACTGCTCAATTTACTAAAGCATAGTTTTTATGTAGTTTAAAATGTTGTAAAATATCACATTATTACCAAATCTGTGTACATATTAAATGCCTTTAATCAAAAAAGATTTTAAATTTACAATTGCACATTTTATCACAAAAACTGTGCATCCCAAAAACTATCTGTAAAAAAAAAACAGAATACAAATAAATCAAACTTACTCTGATGGTCATATATCCTACATAAGCATCTTCAGACCCCTCCATAAATACAAACGTTGAATCTCTAGTGTTTTCAATGACAACCTTGTCCGCTACTTTTCCCGATGCTGGTAGAAAAGAAACATGTTCAGTGTGACTCCACAAACTAGATAAAAATATTTCAGCTATTAGAAAAGAGCTGGACGTCTGGTTTACCTGCACCAATCATTGTGATAGGAGACTCAATGTAGATCCATTCATCTGAATAGATGCCAGAATGGACAAATATCAGGCCTTCAAAATGGGCTTCCTGAACCCCTCCGAGTGCATCTTCAATGGTGTCGTAATACTGTAAAGCAAAAAGGAGATTTACAAGCGGATCAGATGAACAATGGTAGATATTAACCTTATCATGTTCACAGTGTCTATTTTCTTTTATAAAGAAATTAAAATTTTATGTTGAATTCTTTAAGAAATTAATCTATCTAATGATCAATGGTAGATATTAAAAAGCCAATCAGAAAAACTAAATTATTTTGAGTGTTTTGCATCTGTGTTTTTACCCCAACTAACGAAATTGTTTTTTTACATTATATGTGTGACTGTGTGTACATTGGGAGTAGTGCAAAGTGGATAAGACAAACACAAAATAATCACTGTAATCAAATGGTGAGCAACTCTGATTTTTCACTGAATTTTGTGCTTTGCTCAACGAGACAAATTGGAAATTAGACTACTATAGAAATGTCTTGGACAAAAGACCCTTACCAGCATATTCTCTCTGCCTTTGTATCTGGCAGGATTACTATAAAAGTGTTCTGCAAATCCAGGCTTCACATGCGCTCCTTTATACTGTGGAAACAAGACAAACAAACAAAAACTTGGTTTAAAAACACATTGGGACAGTACCAGCACCATAGCTAACGGACCGCTGATGATAACGGTTACTTATTAATTGACAAATGCTATAACAATATGTAGAAATCACGTTCGCTTTATCAGGCGTTTACTTTTTTTTCATTCAGTATGCACTATAGTCCACAAAAAAAAAGACAAGCTCTCATACCAATTGCTGAAAGCTCTCCTTCCAGGGATTGGGTTGTTCATACTCTTCTGGGTTGATCTGGTAGAACTTTCCAGGCTCTGGACGCATCATCGGTCGTGTGTACTCAAACACCTCCATGTACAATCTTTTCCTACATGTAAACACTGTATTATTCTTCTGGAACTCACTGGCAAATGTTACAGTTACTGAGTGGCAGATCTGGTTTGTCATCACTAATAGAATCATTAGACCGGCAAAAAAAATGCAAATTAGCATATTCATTTTTATGCAAGCAATGGTCGACCAAAATAAGGCTAAGGGGTGTGGTCTTTTTGAGACGCATCTAGTACTAACATCAAAAACCTCAATTATTTTAATCTTGTCGGGAGGGCTTTAATATCTAGTGCCGCGTTGAAATTTGCTCACCAGAGAATGGGGTCGTTGGCAAGCTCACTGAACCGCTTGCACACGCAGGCAGCCTGGCACAGGTCCTGCTCCAGCAGGTAGGAGAAGATCTTCAGGACCACCTCATCTGGAAGCTTTTCTTGGAGATACTGCTCTGCAGGGGCAGCTGAAATAAAAAGAGAAGATACCAACTGTGATTTCTGCATTTACACAAAAACTCCTGGATAAAAAAAAATATCCTTGCTTACCTGGAAGGTCTTGGGATTTCCCTGATACCCTTGCACGTTTAGCTCTGTGACCAAAGTTTTCTGTTGCTGATGTGGAGGCTCCCTGCATTATATACACAACATTTTACACTTACTTTCAAATGATTTACTTATTTGTTTGTTTGATTGATTTTTTACGCCATCTTAGCACCAATGGCTATATTAAATGGAAACATGGTTTTTGATGTTCACAATTTTACACAATTCAAAATGAATCATCTCTCTATAACAGCCAATAAATAGCATCATATATACATCATTTCAATAGAATTTTTAAAAATTAGGCAAAATCTTTCATGTTGATTTCTGTCAAAAAACAAAACAAAACTGTAAAACCCTTTGTGGTAAAACATTCCTAAAAATGTCTGCTAAAATTTCTTCCGAACAAAACTGTTGTCTAATATCATACACTCGATCCAATTCAATTAAACTATGATTTACAGACAAGACATTCAAATATTTTAAATAATTTCTGATAAAATATGACCAGTCGGACCAAGACAAGTCATATCTCTCATGGCTGCCTGCTTCAGGTTTGTGTGTGTTCACTTTATTGTGTGTTGGTTGTATTATTTTATTAAAATAAATGCATTTATGTCTCTTGTTCATTCAAACTGAACACTTTTTAGACTTCTATTTATTTTCACATATTCCCAGTTCATACTTTTTATAAATCTCTTTTTGAATGCAAGTTTATATTTTACAGAAACAAAAATCTTTGCTACATTTTTTAGCATGACTGGCGATTTTATTTCTGACAAAGTCAACAAAAACAGAAAAGAAAATCTCAAAAGCCTTTACCTCCATACTGCTTTTAGCTGGACACACAGTTCTTTTGGGCAACAGTGACTTTCTGCGTAGTTGGTATGGACTGTTCTGAGCTCCTGGACCAGATTCTTCTGCAACCATATCTGCAGGGATGTCCTCATCTAAAGTTCAAAGACAGAAAACCATATGAGTCCACGGGGATGTTTCCCAACCGTCCCTGCCAAAATCAGTAGTTGTTTCCTCAACCACAAATCCACCGTTTCCAAACATGAACCCACGCAAAATGTGTAATTGTTGCTGCATAACCAATTAGCGCACCCGAAAGACCCCCAAAGCAGTGCCACTGTAATTACCTCAAAAGCACTGGTGACCTTGTAATAAGACTTTACAAAGACACTCCATACAAAGACAGTCAACACAACTATGAATGTTAACATGGTCGGTTTGTTTATCTTAACCCATCTTCCAAAGGTTTACTCTCAACAGAGAAATTACAATGAAAGCTGCCAAGCTTTTAAAAAAGGCAAAGTATGCAGGTGGTCCGCCTGTACACTTCTATTTGTGTGCAAGTACCCTACCTACCTGTCAATATCTCGTTACAGTCTGTCCTTCCCTACAGCTCTTTTGGTACCTGGAGACAACATCCAAAAGTGAAAGATGAGAGAGGCGCATCTAAAGCTCAACTCTGATGTGTCGCACATTTTCCAACAACCGTGTCACTTGCAGCAAAGACTCGACTAACCTGAAAAATACCTTGGTTTTATATAGCCATTTTAAAAGCTTCATACATCAGTCATCATAACGTGCCACATCCACGCAAGACAAAGCACACTGGACTTGCAGTCTGAAGACCCATCTTGTGATTTACAGTATCTGTCAGTTGTGGTGTAATGGCTTGCTGAACTTGCAACCCAAAGGCTGTAGTTCAAATCATGGACTGGCTATCTACGCCAGTCCAATCGCAAGACACTGATCTACTGGACATTACGACTGCCAGGCATCACTTCACTGTGTCCATAACACACTTCCTAGTACGGTTCTGACCTGGTCACTTTCCTTCCTTAAATGATAAATCAAGGACAGGTTTTATACAATCATAAGCGGGTAGTTACTGACTAGCGTATACAATGCCTAAGCATCATCAACAAGTCCCTCAGAAGATCACGAACCCATTAAACGAGCTGCTCGTCGATGGGGGGGTCAGTAACCAGCTAAACGTGGAGACAAAGCTTTGTGATTGATCATCGCAGATGGAGCCACAACACGCAGGAGACTGATTTTAACGGCAGGCTGTTTAGAATCCTGCGGAAAACGAGTGTATAAACACACACGCACAGTCACGAAACCCCCGACCCGACCCAGATCGCCAGAGTTCAGCTGCGCAGGCACCGACGTTAGCCGATGTGGCTACCTAGCGGTGTGTAAACAGTTTAAAGATGAAAGTTTCTCGTAGCGCCGCGCACCAAGCTGACAAAAATACATCGCACTGAACGCAGATTAAAGAATTACCGCTGTCTAGTAAGCCGTCGGGGTTAGCGTGAGCTGGAAAGGGACACGGTGCTGCGCGTATCAATGGAAATCCGTACCGGATTCTAGCAGCTACGCAGCGGAGATTTTCCAGCCTAAATCCACTTCACACGTCCCCCGTCCAAACGCCAGGCAGCGGACGTGGCTCGCGTGTCCCTTTGAAATAACATCTCCACTCGCCGCGTTGACTCGATGCTCGGGAAGCTGGCGAATGTGCAGAAGCGGACGGTTTGAGATTCGGGCTCCCGAAGCCTAAACAAAGCGCGGCCTGGCCTGTACACACAGCGCCTCCGACGCGCAGCCCTCCGGCCGCTTCAACCGGGGCCCGGTGGCGTCCTAGCCGCGTCGCGCGCAAATGATGGCGAAGCGGGCAAAACACACTGCACCGCCGCGACGTGTTGTTGGGTAAAAAGCTCCGGTCTCACCTCTTTCTGCGTTGTTTCTTTCCGGTTGCACCGGGCGCGGCCTCGACACTCGCCTGGGTCTCCTGCTGCTCGCTCTGACGGAGTTCATTTGGCGAGGTGACTTTAAGAAAAAATACGCTTCCCTCGGACCTTATCCTGTCCTTCCGAGCATTTACGCGAGTATCTGGTCAGTCCTAAATCAAATCAACCGTCTACGCCGAAAAGGACACCAACCCGGGGTAGTTTTTCTTATTCGGGGTGTTGTTGGTGTGTTTTTTTCGGACAGCTCCCCCCTGCGCTTAGCTCCGTTTCTCTCTCTCTCTCTCTCGAGCAGGAGGAGCCATCCACTCGGACACAAGGGGGCGCTAGTGCAGTCGAACTCTCAATGGCTTCAAGTGCGCGTGGCATGATCCACTTCACTTGGCCGTGGTAAATGCCCAGGTACGCGGCAGAGCTCATGCTCCCCGTGGCCCAGAAATGAAAAAGCGTTTCAGAAGATGGAGGATTTGGAAACCGCACACTGTAGGCTTGACTAGTTTTAAAAGTATACACACACGACGGTGATGTTGATATTTTCGCATCCGTGTTCGAGGTGGGCGGGATCGATTCGTTGACATAGTATCGGATCGATCACTATCCCACTGGAATCGATTTTGTTTTTGTGGGTGACCACCGGGTCAGGACCACGCGAGTGTCCAAAGTCACGAGACTCAGCTGCGCGAGCGCTCTCCACTTAATAAGAACCCCGATGTTCATAAAAGTCCTTTTGTCCACGCAGGAGATAATGCAAGCGAATAATCCAGAAGAAACAGATCATACTGACACAGACCGATTGAATAAAAAGAATAATTCTAGGTATAGATAAAGATAAAAGGTATAATTTTTAAATGTTGTCTTATATACAATAACTTATTAGTAGTATAAGTTACATACATATAAGTAGTATATACAATAACATGTAGTTGAAAGAAAAAAAATTAACTTTTATTACCCCTATAAAATGTACAATTTACATTAAAACAAATAGTATTAGGACAAACAAAATTGTTTGGATGCGAGAGAAAGAATTTTAATGCTAGTTATGAGGGAATTCATGCGTTTATAAAGTGGCTGAAATTCATGTTAAACTGGCAGTATGTTGTGGGGATGTGTCAGTGCTTTTGGTGCAGAATTTTCAAGACTCCATAGATTAGAAAAAAAAACACGTATTTATTTAAGTGGATATTACAAAAACACATTTTTAGAAAATGTTTAATCTAAATATGAACATGAGATTTTGAAGAAAGATGCCAAGTGCATGATGCTAATCCAAAAATCTGGTCTCAGGTTTCTCTACAGAAGTTGTAACAATCGTTTAAAATGGAATTAGCTAATCTACTATAGATTATATGCATTTCCATTTTAAACAGTAAACAAACCAAGATAGAGATGGAAAATATTAATCAAAAGCTGGTTTCTTTTGCAGAACGGGACACAATCTCATTGACAAAGCTATTGTTTTGGTTGACAGCGTCTGCTTTCAGTTTGCACAGCTCCTGTTTGACCTCCTCGTCTGACATTTGGTCAACAGCCATCAACTTGACCTTCTCCAAAAAAACCTCTATGATTTTTTCTCCTTCCTAAATGCAAGAATATAAAGATTAGAATCTAAAATGAGGACAAAAGCTGAACAAAGCAACCATTTCATCAAGACCTTACCAGTCTTTCCAGACAGCGCTTCTTCGCTTCAGGTTCCGCATCTGGGCCCTCTTCTCCAACACTGGATATATCTTGAAACTCTTCAAGCTCCAAAGCCTTCTCCCGTGCATTAGCAATCACATGCTTGGGGAAGTTTGCCAGCTCCGCCACATGAATCCCAAAGCTCTGGTCACACACGCCTAAAATGATCATGAAATTGTCATAAATATGTAATTGTAAGCACTGAATTTCTACGTGTGAATTGATACAGACCTTTTTTCACTTTGTATAGCATCGTGAGAGTGCTGTCTGTGGTCAAAGCGGTGACATGGAGGTTACGCACAGTGTGCACTTGCTGTGCCAATGCAGTCAGCTCATGGAAGTGAGTTGCGAACAGGCAAAAGGACTTCAAGTTAGTAGCAATGTATTCAGAGATGGCCCACGCCAGACCAAAGCCATCATATGTAGATGTACCTCTTCCCAATTCATCAATAATAATTAGAGAATTCTCTGTAGCAGACCTAAAAAGACAAAAACCTGTTTTGACTCACAAGCTACTTAATTTGTTTTGACCATTCTACCTACAATCAAAATACAAAACATTTACACATAATTTCGCTATTGTCCCCTAGTGGCCATTTTGACAATCACACTCACTCGCTTTCTTTTCTAAACATTTGATCGGCTGTCCATCAAACAACAAATTCAAATTAAATAAATAATAGACTGAAGTTGTTTTCGTAATATTGTGATCAATAATCTAGCAATCTACACAAATTCCCATCTGAATCAACGCGGTGTAGTAGAATCGCCCATTATTGTATATCACACAAATACAAAGCAGCTAAAATAAGTGAACAGACTTCCCAGTATCCAGACATTTTTCAATTCTTACCGAAGAATAGCAGCAGTTTCCAGCATTTCCGCCATAAATGTGGACACTCCTTTGATTTGACTGTCCCCGGCTCCCACCCGAGCAAGAATACAGTCCACCACACTTAACTCCACTTCATCACATGGGACAAAAGAGCCAATCTGTGCCATCAACACAATGACACCCACCTGGCGGATATAGGTGGACTTTCCACCCATGTTTGGACCTTAAAAATCAACAACAAAAAAAAAACAGTCTTAATAAAAAAAAAAAAAAAAAGTGTGTACCCATAAATCCCATTAAAACTCACCCGTGATGATATGGAACATCTCCTCGTCTTTCACAAAGGTTACGTCATTGGGAATGAAAGCCACATCATCTTGGGCTTCCACACATGGGTGTCTTGCTGCTTTCACAACAAGTCTTCCTGAACCCTTCTCCAGGATTTTGGGCCTAACATACGGCACCGGGGCAGCGTGCGACACCACAGCGAAGCTCACCACTGCGTCCAGCTGAGCGATTACTTCATTCAGGGTCTGTACTGGATCCACGTAGCCTATCACACAATTTCACATCATTACATGCTACACTAAAAAGCTGCAAACGCTACACTTTAGTCGTCTTTAAACTATGGATTTAAACGTGTACAAATAAGAGAGTTACAATTCAAAGTTACAAAAAAACAGTTGTATCAGGACTTTTAAGATTTATAAAGTTAGTTGATTTGCTGTTCAAAAGGCAAAACATAATATTATGTGATTAAAAAAAAAAAAAAAAAAAGTAAAAAAGGTTTGCAATTTTTTTTTATACGTTGAAATTCACACGTTAGACGGGTCATACCTGTGCACGGCACCAATTACAATATTTTTAATTGACTTTTTGTTTTGTTATCCTTTTAACAAACAAAAAAATCGAAACTTGAATAAAGCAGGAAATTAAAAAAAAATGGTTCACCTGATGCGATGCAAATGATCTCTTTGACAATAGCATTCTGAGCGTCTTCATACTCTGCTCTACTCTTAGTGTAGTCTTCATTCAAAGAGCTCAGCTTACTGTCAACACAAAATCATTTAGACAAATGTACTGATTCGGGAACGTCTGATTCATGATGTGCTTCCTGCCTGTTAGTGAAACGAACACCATTCTTCTGAACATCCAATGTTGTGAATTTCTTATTGTTCCGAAGGCTCTTCTCTTCTTTGCATGTGACTCTGAAGAAATAACCATACTGTGCATTGGACTCAAGCTTGACAGTCTTGCCTCCTTCCATCCCTGGAAAAAGTAAAAATATAAAAATAAACAACTTCATAAAATTGAATTATGCCATACAATACTTATATATATATATTTCCAATATAATTGATTTATAGCTACCAAGTTCACGAGCTGCACTACTCAAGGTCGCCTGCATGGATTTCTCCAGGTGGTCCATGTTCTCCCTGAGTTCACTCAGTGTGGGATCAAAAGACGGTTTGACCAGGAACTCATGATGTTCAATCTGGACAGACAAAACGAATCTTAAAGAACACATTTCTTGTGCTAAAAGTAATCTAAGAATCCGACCTAAAGCAATAAAATATGGACCTGATTCATATCCAGTGTGGTTTCAATCATCTCCTGAAATTTGGAGAAGTCGGAGACAAGGTCACTGAGAGGTGAGATGAACGCAGCATGCAGAAGGACCTGATGTTTCCCTAGTAAAAGATTTAAACAGAGTAGCAACGATTATTTCAGTTAACCTTAACTAGAGGAATAATAAATCTGCACTTACCACTGTATCTCTCCAAAGCCATTACTAAACCAGGTAAATGCCCAACAGCTTGGTAAACCCGGTAGCATTCTTGTAAATTACAGCTCTGACGCTGAAATTTCTTAGCCATTCTATTCAAGTCTGGAAATCGGCGAAGAAGATCCTCCTGACAGCTCTTCCTCAGCTCTGAATCATCCACAAAAGTCTCTACCAGATTCAACCTGTGACATACAGACAAACACATTTAACAACAAGACAACATCAGAGCGATGAGTTTAACTCTAACCATTAAAGCACTATCCGATAAACTACATAGAATTTATGCACTACAAGCTGAAGTCCCACCGTTCTTCAATCTTGTTTTTATCAATCAGAGGCTGTTTGATCCATTGGTTGACCAGCCGCTGTCCTTGTGGAGTGCGACATTTGTTCAAGAGTCCAGCCAAAGAGTGTGTGCCTGTGGTGTCATCAGAGGAACCCTGAAGAATATGGATCAGCATTAGGTGTTTGTGACTGGAAATATCGGCTCTGGAAATTTCAAGCCCACAGACCTGAAAGAGATTCAAGGCTTGCACAGCGGCATTATCCAGACGCATGTACTGGTTTAGGTCGAACGTAGTAATCTTGAAAGAGCCAAAGTTGCCATCATCTGATAGGAGCTCCAGGTATTTGATCACGGCTTCTAAACAAGACATTGCAATCTAAACAGAAACAATCCAAGTGAATTTCAGGTACATAATGCATAATAAAGTATATACAGTGGTACATCTCTTTACCAAATCACTTTAATGACAGCTGTTTCGTAAAATGGAAATTTTGTAAAATGAGACGAATTTTGTAAATCCCATAATCTGTATCAATAAAAAATGTTTTAATAATATGATTAAATATCCTAATAACTGTAATAAAAAACATGTAAAAAAAACACGATAACTGTTTAGCCGGATCAGAGTAGACCGTCTTAACCATTTCTTAACATTCTTAATTTCGTAAACAGAGATGATATTTTCTCGACGACAAGGACATTTTTGTTAACAGAGTCATTCGTAAATGGAGGCACCACTGTATTTCACCATTTAGCACAATCAAACCTGTTTTTCCATCTCTGGAAGAGCAGCACTGGAGATTGTTTCTCCCTTACGAGTCTTTAGTAAACGATTCAGATCCTGCACAATGTCTTTAGTGGAGAACTCTGATTTCTTCCTGTCGGTGAGAAGAACCCCTCCACGTTGCACCACCTGAACAAAACATCAAGACTGGAGTTACGCTAAAATCTCCAACCGGAGTTCAGAGGTGTGGCAGACCTGTCTGAGTTTCCCGAGATCTCCGCCCGCATCTCCTCCAGGAAGCACACACTCCTTAGGCCCAATCTGCACAAGCAGAGCCTCGAGATTGGAGAACTGATCATTGTCAGGGAACTCGCACACGCCCAGCTTCCTTAAAGTGCTGTCCACGTATCCAACGCCGACAACACGCTGTCCATCAGCCCCAGAACCAAGACGCACACCCACAACACCAGCAGCTCCTGCCGCAGGTCCACCTCCACTGCCAAACAGGATCTCTTCAAACTGACTGAGATTCCCTGGAGAAGCCTAGAAGACACGGTCAGATGTCCAGGTAAAGCCTTTAGGGGAAATGAAGCAATCAAAGTACCTTGAAAGAGATTTGCCAGTCATGACCCTTGCTGCTTTTACTGGTATTTTTGTAAACCTCCACTCGGTACTGTCTGATCAACAGGAGGTCCCTCACAAACGACTCGAAGTTCATCTTACTGAGAACCACACCCTCCAATGTCTTGTTCCCTGTGTCAAAGACGAGTTTGAACATGAATTTATGACATTGCATAACATTATATGGCACAAGTTTGCTTTCCTATATTACTGTTTACTCTGTTGATTGTTTACTGTTAATATGTCCATTTAAAACATATTATTTGTTTAATTGAAAACGTTTGGAGAACTATATACTTTATACTAGACATTATTTATATTTTATCTTACACAATGCACATTTTTATTTAGTGTGTTTTTCTTTATATTGCACCAAACGGAGTAGTGTTCCTAATTTCGTTGTAACCATGTGTCGCAATGACAATAAAGGCATTCTATTCTATTCTATATACCGGTACATTACTGGGTTATGTACAATACTATATAATGTTTACAGTACAAGGCAATGAACGCAATACTTATTATAAAACTTAGATCATTAGAAATGTTATGGTCCCACCTGTGCCCAGGATTTTGATGACTCCGTTCGTCTTGAAAACCTCCTTTGCTGCAAAAACGGCATCTTTGCCGTGCACTGTATAATAATCGTTCCGGTCAAATACTCGAACGGTGGTGTCAGGTTTCTGGGGCATTGAAAAATAAAAGCTTAGAAAGCCATGTTCGGACGCGCTGTCCATGGACAGAGTCTGTTTAGGTTGAACCGCCATGCCGGAATCTCCCGCCACAACCGCACACGCGCGCCGGGAGGGTCAAAGGCAAAGAGGGCGGAGGCGTATGACGTCACGTATACGGTATTGTGCTTTTCTTTAAAATGTTGAATTTTTTTTAAATAAACCTTAAAACATGTTTTTGTTTTGCAAAGGATACAAATTTAAATGTATTTATTTAATTTAAACTATTTTTAAACTATTACTCGGTCGAAGTTTTGAAGTCATTAAGACTGTCAAAATTTGTGAACAGATATATCTGATATATAACATTTACAAATTCGTATCTTTGCAATATTTTAGTGAATGTTGTATTCGATTGTATCTTTTTTTATTCTATAAAACAACAAACAAAAAGACTTCGATTCATTGCAACGTCAAATATTTCCTATTTTCTGTAAATATTGAAATTACTGTACTTTTAAGTTTAAAGTTGTTATGGTACTTTGGTGGAAAAATACCGGTAGGTTGTACAGTTTAACAAAAGTCTCATATATAACGTTACACAAGTAAGGCACAATTTACACAAATTTATGTTTATATAATATCAAACAGAGTACAGTATATCTCTTTTTAATTACGTATTTCAAAATTGATTTTTACATTGTTTTTACACTATACATTGTCACATTGCATTTTATTAAAAGTTCCATATGCCCTGCTAAAAACATTATTACACAACAAAGCGCAATGCAAAACGCTTTTGTATTTACTGAAAATTAGTAACTTACAACACAAACAGGGTTCATGTGTAAACCCAGATGTGATTGAAAACAGCTGTTTAACCAGGCGTGCGATAACCACAGATCAGTAAGATCGCCTGTAATGATGGTTATTTGTTTAATTATCTTGGACAAGATAACCATCCATTTGCCACAAGACTATAATTAACGAACCAATCGTTTCTGGTGTAATTCTATCATTTTTTTAATTACCAGCAAAAATGCTGCACGAAGTAAATGTGGGTTTGCATGAATGATGCAGTACTGTGCAGCATATACAGCAATACTCTTTATATTTAAAAAAAAAAATGCATTATTATAATCTGTGATTGTAGTCCCTTTATAGGTTTTGTTTTGGTTTTTCTCTCCCGCAGCTCTAATCCAGTGTTAGGTATTAATCGGTTGCGTACCATAGTGGTGCAGTTAATCCTTGAATTGAAAGCATTTTACAGATTTATTTCCTGGAAATATTATGTGTTACTTGGAATGTATATTTATTTCAGGAAAATCCTAATTCCTGATACTTGACCGATTCCACCTACATCATCCTTGCCTTACACTTATAATTGAGAGCAGTAAAAAATTATCTTAAGAATACACTTGTCAGTCACTCATGGTTGTTTGGCAATCTGTGCTGAAAAGAAGCTGAAATGCAATGCCACGCCTTTACCACTAGGTGTCAGGCCCGAGCTGCTTTGAATAAATAAAAAGCCGTTCGCTTCTGATGGCGTTGTCTGCATGAGACTCCTTACATAACAACTCCATCCACCGTAAGTATCTTCCCTTCATTCAGACGCTTTGGAAAACACATTATCCTCACAAATGCTCGTCACTCTGCATACAGTGCTATGTATACATGTGTGCACAGATGCAAAGCAAACTTAAAGGTGTTCCAACAAAATGCCATTTTTCAAAAATAAAGAAAACGCACCTGTTGTCCAAATTCTGTAGTTCATTAACGCAGCTCATCACTTCAGTACTTCAATGATTCCTCTATAATATAGATTCCATCCCATGTTTGAAGAATCACTATGCATGTTCTCCCTGTGCTTGCGTGGGTTTACTTTGGGTCTCCAGTTTCCTCACAATCCAACTACGGTAAATGTGTTTCAGGTGATTTGACCCCAGGTATGAATGAGAGTGAATATGTGTTAGTCCCTCTGTGTGACCGGTTGCAGGGCACACACATATAAACAAACAAAATCATGTGTGTGATTGTCTTTCATTTTCTTAGCATATTTTCTGCTGTGACTGTAAAAATGTCCTATCAGCAGGTCAAATAAAGGTCTTATCAGCGTATCTATGCTAATATTGATCATGACACTAAGTGCTGTGATCCAGACGATGGTGTGTGTTCCGTGCCAAAATGGAGAGATGGTTCCTGAGTAAGCCCGTGGCATCATATTAGAAAGCATTTCATCAGCTTAATACACAAAACTCAGTTTGTCTAAAATCCAAGATGTATTTACACACTTATATTTGCACAGAGGGACACAGCAATGTGAGCAGTACACACCCTGCACGTACTTCCCAGTGAACATCAACCTGTTAGGATTCTATCTTCGCTGCGTCATTCTCAGATAAACTCAATATGTGCCAAGCAAGAGTGCAGATTCCTCTCTGCAGTGGCTTCCACGGTGGGATGTCCTGCTTTAATGGGGGTGGCAGCCTTCTGCAGCGTCTGGACCGCAGCCAGATGCAATGGACTGTAGGAAACTGCTGTGACGGAGCAAAACCCAAGCCTCTGCAGAGGATTAAGTCATCAGTGTGTGGACGGCTTCTCAATAAAGTCGCACTGGATATGTAAATCGGAAAATCACCAATGAATCGTAAACCACTGTCAATTTATCACATATTGATTTAGGCGGTTGGACCAGCTTGAAATGCTATGAACTTTTTTATTCCGCCATTCGTCAATAACCAGCCGTGTCAGAGCAAAGAATGTTCAAATAACTCTTCCTAATGTTATCGGATACATGACATCTCAGTAATTTGGTATCAGTTTAAGAGGCGCATGTGTGAGAACTCTCTTGGACTCATGGCTAGAATTGAGCTTGTTTAGTCTTTTAAAGGGGGAAATAAATATTAAAATAAATACTGTATATTTACATTTTAATGAACAATTAAAATCAAGACATAAATGTCTATCCATTTTCTGAACCAATGTTCCATTTCTGAGTTACGGCGAGCTGGAGCCAATCTCAGCCTCTCTGGGCTTAAAAGTGCGACACACCCTGGATTGCGGGCCAGCCAATCACAGAGCAGAACACACAGACACACACACATTCTTTCTCACCTACAAGCAATTTTCCTGCATGTTTTCAGACTGATGAAACCGGAGACTCTGAAGAAACCCACGCAAGCACAAAGAGAACATGCACACAAACAGGCTTCAACCAAGCCTCCATTCTTCTTGCTGTGACATGAACAAACAAAACTTTATTATGAAATATGAAGAGCAGGTATCGTAATTGCTAATCTTGTTAGTATTGCTTTTTCCCCAAGCATGTTTTATCTGAAAAGATTATTGCTGTCAAATAGGTCTTGTCAAATTCCCAGTTAAATATTAATGTTGTACTGTATGTGAAACTGAAGCCTGTACTGTACTAGAATTACAAGTAGCATTTTACAGTATCTGAGATGGCCAGCAATTCTGTCCATGCTTTGTGTTGGGTATTTATTCAATCAATATATGCTGGAGCATTAGTTCCACGCCATTTTTAACGTATTAAGACGTCTATTAGTCCACTTACCACTGATACGATTGATGTTTCCGTCTTGAAATGTTTTACAGTGGCAGTTATGAGCTTATCTGCAAAGAGTAATAAAAAGTTACGTGACATGCTTTATGTTCCTTGGATAGAAATCAGTTCGGTGCTTTTCATAAATATCATAAAATCGGTGCTTTTAACTGTGGTGAGTGGCGCAATACTGTACTTTGCATTTACAGACTTGTTCTGTCTAGACAAAGAGTGTAAAGTAAATGCATTTAGACGGATTATAATGTTGTTTTCATTGTTCCAATAGGGATCACACAGTCACGTGAAAAGATTACATCATACATATTGGTTTAAACACACACACACACACACACACACACACACACACACACACACAAAACATTTCAATTAAGCCCGTTTTTATCACTTATCTCCCCAAGCTCTTGGCTTTAATAATAATAATAAAACAGCAGTTGCCACCAAAAACTCAGTTTCAGTCCATTCAATTTAGATTTGCTCATTGTTCTTATTGTGAAACCCAACATGGGTGGTAGATTATGTGAATACAAATCCGCTTTTTAAATCGGCTTTGCTGGCAAAGATGCAGTGACTGTTACAAGTCAATTTTCCGGCCATTGTAAAATTCCCTGCGCATCTGAAAGCAAATCAGATCCTGCCAGTAGGATTCCACTGCTCTAAAGACAAATGAAACGGCGAGTGCTGGGTTCCTGGTATTGATTTTGCCTGTCAATCATAGAGCAGAAACATCTGGAGGAAAACAGATGTTCGCAAAACTCGAGGAGGAAAGACCGTCCCTGTCACATTCGTTCTCCTGGACACACGTGAGCACGCGCAGGTTCATGCTGGGAAACCCGAGCCTGGTTTGGTGTAGCGTTGGTGCTCAGCACAAAGCCTTAGTGTGCATTAAGAATGACGGTCTTCAGTTTCATGGACCTCACTCGGCGTAAACACCTGAGTGGTCAGGGGCTCGTTATACACTGATTATCAACCACCTGTGTATCACATGGCTTTTATGTCCTCGATTACCCATTCACAGAAACCAGCGTCTTATTACTAAAGTACTTGGCATATCTAAAGACAGTATCATTTGGAAATATATGGTGTCTTTCTTGATTTTGCTTCATAAAAATCCCAAATTAAAAACTAGAACGAATCATAATAGTATGTCCTAACAATCACTGCACCATATAGGCCATTTTTGTATTACATAATTTTATTTCAAAAAGCTATTTTTTATGAATCACTACCTTAACAAGAACAATATGACCTGGACTATGTATTAAATGTCTTTCTAGAAAAACAAATCCCCCATTACAGTGTTTTAAGATACCAGACACCTTCGCTGCTTCCAGACAGGGTGGAAACTCTTAGGTAACCTGAAAAAGGCAGTGAGCACACATGTTGGATGTGTTGTGCCATATTCAGCCAATGCGTGATTCACTCTTTCCTTGCTTTCACCGACAATGATGCAGCAGTCGTCCAAATAAAACCTTTGCTCAGTTCAGCTTTAGCCGCAGGTTGGTGAGGCCTAAAAGGACAGAAAACAGGTTGAACTTTCTGAAACACAATGTATGTAGTACTAAAAACTTTTAAAAAATAACAAATTCAGGGTAAGATATTATGTAGAAAAATCCTTTATTCTGAAACAGCCCTCTCTGTATTATTTGTTCCATAGCCAAAAGATTTGGGACAAAGCCAAAGACAGGTGGCCAGCGAGGAGGGTGCTGTGGCCGACAAGCATGGTATGGCATTGATAAACAAAGGCAGACACACTGTTGATTGGACTTCTTTAGGCAAAACTGTCATTTGTTTTCTTATTTTTAATGTGTTTTTCCAGTTTCTTATTATGGACCAACAAGTTTCTTAAACTTTTTATTTATCGGAACAAAATATAGCATTGAGACGTCTAGAAAAGAACCATATCAAAATTACCACACACACACACACACACACACACACACACACACACACACACACACACACACACACACACACACACACACACACACACGAATACAATATTGATGAAATACGTGTTACGACTCTCTCTCGTATAAAGAAATGCAGTACAGTTCTCGCTTCAAGTTACTGTAGTGATTATATTGACTAGGGAGACAAATATTCTAGTAACACCACATAACGTAACTATATTTTACTCATCTTCCAGCGACTCAGGTAATTCTTTTTTCTGTTTTAAGTTTCTTCTTGGCATTTATGACCGGGCAAATTCTACAGTGAGTGACCAGGGAGTGACGCATTGCAGGTACAAACGAACCAATCAGACTAATCCTCACAACTGCTACGCTCTAATAATGTTCTTCCGCGGGAAGCTAGGCCGCATAGATCTTTGATTCTAAACGCGGTCTTCGAGCATTATAAAAAAGGGCCATTTTCAAAGGATGACAAGAGTTGCACTTTAAAAATTTTAATCAAGCTCGCTTGACAATTTAAGCCGAATTTTTAATCCACCAAAAGTCCGTATGCGGCGCAGTTGGCGAATGAATATTGAAAAATGGGAGGTGCTCGTGTACGACCGTAAAGGCGGGTCTATACCAATATTTCAGCCACCATTTGTGATTCTCTCGCGGAGACTGAGGGATACAGGCTGAGATAAAGAGCAAAATGGTAAGCGCGCCGCTTAATTTTACTACCAAAGGCTAGGTGTAATAAGAAAACGCGTGGAATCAACTCACGTTTGCTTTGAAAAGAGGCAGCCATTATATAAAGTATTTTAGTCGTCTATTGAATTATGCCGCCAAACATGCAATTGAATGGAAGAACTCGCGCTGCAAATCGTTATAGTACTGTTCCGTCGTAATAATGTACTCTATGTATTTTACAAATACATATCTTAGCGTAAGAAGCCAATAAGTGTTACTTTTTGTCAATGCTTGAATGCGTAATCGGGTTAAAAAATGTGCTCGCGTTTTCGTCAAATGTAGAATTCATTTCCGTGTTTCGTGGATCTCATCCTACATCAAAAACCATTTTGTTGACCAACCCGTGTGTGTTCGGTATCAAGACCAAGGGAATTGTTCAGTTGTCATACTAAGTTGGTACATTTTTCGTGAACGTCGCCTCGGAGCTGTTGCTTTTTGGCGTCATTAAGGAAAGTAGCTGGTTGTACTGTTTACCCGATGCTGGTTAGTGATGTTTTACTAATTGTTATGTCGTGTTCTTTACCTCTAATAATTCCAACTTCCAATGTCTCCGCAATTTTGTATCAACTATATACTCCCGGTTTGTTATAAATGAGCAGTGATCTACAAGGGGCTGATGTCGTGTGAGGCGCAATTGAGTTATGTCACTGATCTGTGACAAGGAAAAGATAAATTACTATTTAAAATCTATTTATAGCACTGGTATATAGTAATTTACCAGTCCCAGAGTATGTAACGTGGGTGGATGAACTGTTGTTGTCAGGCGTGTACTGCCCACATTCTGGGGGGAGAAAATCCGGGGTATTTTTTTCACTGTATTGCTTTCCAAACATCATTTAATAACTTGAATATTTGTGTTTTCCCAGGCGGATCAACTCACAGAGGAGCAAATTGCTGGTAAGAACTGTTCTTACTGTATTGCCTCGAACCGAGTCCCTGGACTGTCACTGTTCTGGTTCACTATATTCAGTTTGGTGCCTGGATTTATTCTCACTTCTTCCAGATTTGGTGGTTTCTGCTTTCAAACCAAAACTAGCAAATGTCTTTAATCGCCTAATACTGAACAATTCTGTTGGGTGAATTACTTCTTAAATGTCTGAATTGAGTTTTGACTGCTCAGTGGGCATTGTTGGCACAGAGAGGGGTTTGTATTGTCCTTCAGTGTTCAGATCACTGGGCAAATGCAAGCAATGGTGAAATGTAGTCTTGTCACTATAGTTTTGCCCTGAATATGCCTGCGAGGATCAATTCTTCTAATTGAAACTGATTAGTGACAGTGCTGACTCTTGCTGGATCTACGTACAATATACGACTTTGTTCATTTTTAATATTGAATTTAACATTTCACATGCGTGAAAACTTGTTAGTTGTGTCATGTTGTAGTGTAATAAAGGAACTTTAAATCCTGATCAAGTCAGTAGTTGTTATGGCTGTTGGGTGGGCAGGTGTGGAGTCTTTTCTCCTGTAGCAAGTACAGGTATGTGTGGTGTGTGTGGTGTGGGGGGTGTGTGTGTGTGTGTGTGTGTGTGTGTGTTGTGGTGGTGGGTGTGTGTGTGTGTGTGTGTGTGTGTGTGTGTGCGTGTGTGTGTGTGAGTGTAAATATATTATTTTATTTTTATTTTATTTTAAAAATGCATAGTTTCTTTGGTTTTTGGTTTTGGGGGGCCACATATTGTTAGAAAAACATTCAAACCTTTTTTAATGAATATGGATAGTATGCAAATGGAAAAAACTGGGACAATGGTTTAATCTGTATTCCTTTTTAATCCATCCAGAGTTCAAAGAGGCTTTCTCACTATTTGACAAAGATGGAGACGGCACCATCACAACTAAAGAGTTGGGCACTGTCATGCGCTCGCTTGGCCAGAACCCGACAGAGGCGGAGCTGCAAGATATGATCAATGAGGTGGATGCGGATGGTGAGGACACGTACTGAGACTATACACATGCTGAACTCTCAGAACTTCCAAACGCTGTCTGATCGCTGTTCGTTTACTCTTGCCTTGTTTGGACTGCCATGTGACTAATCTGTCTTTACCCATCTCTGTTGCCTCCTAATCAGGTAATGGAACAATAGACTTCCCCGAGTTCTTGACAATGATGGCAAGGAAGATGAAAGACACAGACAGCGAGGAGGAAATCAGAGAAGCATTCCGGGTTTTCGATAAGGTGAAGTTGTAGAAAAGTCTTGCACCGTAGTTCATCTTAAAAACAGCGTGTGACTTGGTTTGAATTTCAACAGGATGGAAACGGATACATCAGTGCTGCTGAGCTGCGTCATGTGATGACAAACCTGGGAGAGAAACTTACAGACGAGGAAGTAGATGAAATGATTAGGGAAGCAGACATTGATGGTGACGGTCAAGTCAATTATGAAGGTGAGCATCTTGATCCGCATCCCACTGGTAAACTTTTTGAACTGCTTTTAAAGTTTGTCCTTTTCTCTTTCCAACAGAATTTGTACAGATGATGACGGCGAAATAAAGGCCTTGTACAGAATTTCTTGTATAAAATGATCTGCCTTTTCTTGTTTGTAATTTCTGTAAAATGTTCAAATATAATTTCCCCCATCTTCTCCTGCTGTTCAAAGGATTTGCATGTTTACTAAGATTTGAGAGCTCATGCTTCCCCTCCCCAACTCCTATTCATTGTGAAGCGACGGAGTGGGGGACCAGGTGATGGGTACAGGCACCGATATTGACGACACACAGCCTTCTTTTTTTCCCTCTCTGTTGCTCTATCTGCCTGCCCACCTGACGGATGGTGACATCAAGGGTCCAGATGACTGACAATGTGGCATCAATTCAACATTTCTGGCATGATTCTTCCTTTTTCCCGTGTGGAGGGAAAACTCCGTTTGGACATTGGACTGAGTAGAAATGGATACGGGAACAGTCCTCAGCATTGCACTATTGCAAAAACGTTAAATAAATACTAACGGGTTTATGCCAGGTACTCACACACTCTTTTTGTATTTGTTCTGCTTTTACGATGCTTTTTGTTTAGACACTGTTTCTTTTCTTTTTTTTTTATCTGCTATTTTAGCTAATGGCACAGCTATGCCTCAGAATCCATTCCAAGTTGTATATTTGTTTTCCAATAAAATTGACAATTTACCCAAACATTGCCTCCATATTTTTTTGTTTGGTTATTGAGGTTAAAATGTGAATATATTTATCAATTGTGGGACCAAATAATTTGATTTAATATGTGTTTTCAGCACAGCTATAAACGACTAATCATTAACGGGCTTGTATCTTAAACACTCCTGTGCCAGATTAATTTGGTCCTTGTACGAAAGTTGTTCACAGATATTCGCTTTCACGTTGTGGCAGTCGAGTCTTATTTCATCTGTACAATCTCCCAAAAAGGGTTTGTTGAACTGTTGCCAGGCTTCTTCTTGTTAAGACACACAACAGGCTTTTTAGCTCCAAGGCTGAAATACAAACACTTCTTTGCCTCTAGAAAATCATTTTTTTTCCTTCTTTAGACTCAATCGGATCTAGATAACCGCACAGATCGGAGACAAGCTCAAAGACTAATTGAAAATAGAAACAAATGCAAAGTTCTGGTGATGGAGAGCAGTGAGGCAGAAGCGGATTGCTGTATCGAGGGATGTATGTGTGCATCTCATCTCGGGGAACTATTTACCACCGTGCTGAGCTTTCTGACGTGTGATATTCATGTTCCATCATGTTTCCTAGCAACCGTGAATTCCAGTCTCACGAGTAGCAGCTCTTTTCCTTTTCCAGTAGGCGCTGAAGGATCATCGGGAGTTAAGAAGAGCTCCCATGTTCACGTCATGTAACTATGCAACTGAACGACGATGGAGATCTTTGTGTAGTTTATCTATGGTCAGTTTCGTATTTGCAACCGTATTGTGACGGCAAGATCCCGCTGCTCTTATTTTCTACGAGATTCTGTTAGTGTTACCGAATCAAAGGCGAAGCAGACAAAGTCCACTTGACAACTGAGTCATGGGACCTTGTGATATTACTGCAATCCGTGCTAACAATAGCCCTTCCCCTTATTGCCATGATATAAGGCCGGAGAAGACACTCATATCACTGGACCATAAAAGATACAAGCCACACTATGGTGGCCACAATTCTGCTACACGCCTGCCTCAAAATAAAACCTAATTGGAAACAAAACAATCCAGCCACTTCCATATAGTCTTCAAAGAGTCTGTGGATTATTTCTTTGAGATGTTCCTTCTCAAAAAACAAGAACTTAAAATAACAAGTGGTCACACATATAGACACCAGGACCACTATGTGTTTGTTTTTTCCAAACTCCATAGCTGTTTTTCCTGTTGTCGGAATGAATCAGCTGAAAAGTTGTTGTTGAACTGCTCATCTTTACAGTTCCTGCCATCCCTCAGCAAGGACACAATGCCAGTCATTCTCAGAATGTGTCATCCACCTCACGTACAGCCTTCCGTACCACATTGACACTTAATATGATCATCCTTCTCCCCGGGTCCGGGCTGTCCACCCTCTCTGTGCGTGGTTTGGCAATCGCTAAGGCCATTATCACATGTTGCTGATGGATACGTGTGTGTGTGAGTGTGAGTGCACAGCTGCTCCTGTTGTTGTGCCGTGATAAATGGGAAGGGGTGTTTAATGGGCCCAGTGCACTCTTGTGGTTATTTTTCAGTCCGGGCTTCAGGGAAAGCTCGGGGCATCGCACCCCAAGGGGCCGGTTTGCACCAAAAAACAAGCCAAACACAGAATTTGCACGAGTACGGCGAGGAAAACAGACGGTGATTTCGGACAAGTTGGTCAGTCTTTTCTGTCTGGCCCCCGTAGAAGAAACGAAATGTTTAATTCAGGGGGACGTAAGGGTCCCGCTGCCAAGAGTTTGATTAGCCTCCTCGTTCCGCTGCCAAATCCACTTCAGATCTCGGCCAGGTTGGCAACTGGTCCTCAAGAAGGAATTTTAATGGGGTTAGTGCTTGGAAAACACTTGATCACATTAGACGTTTGTAGTCGAAGCTTTTAATAGGACAAATTTATGGCATGAGCCAAAATTAACACTTCCTCTTCACCTCTCCAGCACAGATGACTCTTGTCCGATACGTCCCATGGGAGACTGTTTTTTTTTCTTCGCTATCGTTGTTTGATCTGACAGCTTTCAGAGCAGAGGTGGTCCATTTACTCTTAGTAATGTAGTAAAGTAAACATCGTTTTTACTGTAAACTGTTTGTACTTTAGCACTTATACAGTGCTGTACTTAATCCAGAGTGTGTGTTCCAAAATACTGAGTGTCCGAGCTACTGAGATGGGCGCCAGCTCCTCGTGACCCAGAAATTGAGTAAGAGGTAGAAAATGGATGGATAGGTAGTAGCTTTTATTGATTTCCTTATTGTACCTTTGGCAATCAATTATCACTCTTTTTAATTTTGTAAATACAGTGAGAATGTGAACATGTGTCTCATCTGTACTGCTCGGTGATTATTTGGCTACAAAATCAGGGTGTGTCCCATCTTCAGGGATTGGCTACAGCTTCCATTATCAATTCAGCAATTCAAAATCTGAAGCAGAACAAAACACCTTTTGAAAAAAATGTTCATACAATCATTACCGTCACAGAAAAAATCTCCCCAATTTGGATTGAAAATACAGTACGTATGCAAAATATTTTATTTACTTAAATTATTTTTATTATTTTTATATTCTCTATATTTTGCAATTTCTTTTAACATTCTAGTTGCAAACGTTGTAACTGCTGTAAATGTTGCCTATTATATATTTGTATTGTTTTAGTCTAGTCAGGAGGTTCAGTTTAGGTGAAGTTCGTTCTTTTCAATTTAAAGTACTTGTCAGAACAAGTCCCCGCTAAATATAGTGACAAAATGAGAAAAAGTGAACGTTAAATGTAAAAAAGATTGCACTTAATAATTTACTGAACTTATTCTTACATAATTTAGTCAATGCATTATTTACTAGAAACGATGAAGTCATCACTGGGACAGGGTGTTATATCGGTTTTATAAACATTGAGCTATTAAATTCTCCCAACTCTTGTAAAGTTGTCCTTTTTTCTATAAATACAGTGTGATGATTTGCGTAAAGCTGTGTGTTGAACAGTCGACTCACGGGTTCCGGATGCAGACACAAACCGGCCATAAAAAGTATGTTGTCATCAACAATGGTCCATTTGTCTGTACGAAGGCAACGAAGATACAACAAGCCCACCTTGCTGCGATGGTGATGGGGGGCTGCTGAGAGGAATCAGGTGGTGGAAGTTTCTGAAAATAGTGGAAAGCAATTAAAAAATCAGATGGTTCAAACCCTGAGGGAAAAAAACTGGTGAGATTTTTCCAGAATCACAAGAGCTGTTTTTAGACACGCATCCAGAATAAGCAAAGAGTCCAAGGAAAGAGCGAGTAAAGGCTGGAAGTTAATAGGGGGAAGGCAACACTGGCTTCTAATGTAAGGATGGATGCCTGGAGGAGTCGCTCGTTTCTGGCACAATGCCACGCAGAACTCTTTTCAGGAAAAAAAAAAGCTGAGATTATGTCGAGAGCCACTTAGAGCGACTGTAAAGGAGAAGCCAACCATGCTGGAGACCAAAATTAGAGGTCGCGTAGCTCATAAAAAAGAGGGAGAAAAGGGAAAAGGAGAGTATAAGAATAACTCGAATGCAGTTTGTTTTTGTAATCACCTTTCCCAGGGCAAGAACGACGTCCGTGTGCTAAAAACCGGTGGCACATTGGAGAATATACTCTGGTGTTTTTGTCTGCTGAGGGCGCAGAGTTTAACATGTACCCTCAATCCTTTCTTACATAGTTAATCCAGACCTCACTCCAGCAGTTTGATCACATTATGTACCGGTAATTTAATGTAATCTATTTTCCAGTGAACACTTCAATTTAAATATCTTTGCACTATTCTACTTATATCAGTGTAAAGTACTTAAGTTAATGGACTTTGTTACCTTACTAATTTCCGTATACTTTGCATTGACTGTACAAGTGTAAGCATGAAAGCAACTTTTACTCTCTATCTGACTAAATTTTTGACTGGGTATCTGTACTCTTTACTCCACTACATCTGAGTGGACACTTACTGAGGTAATTTTCTTTCTGCGGAGGTGATATTGCCATCTACAGGGCGATAAAGGTACTGGATGCTAGAAGATCTAGAACAAGTTCCAAGAACTTTGAGAACCGGCTTTTTTGAAGCTAATTAAAAATATTCCCACCCTCAGGACTGAGCGGTGAATCATATCAAAGTCACCTCTGACTTTTTTTTTTTTTACTTTTTTTGCTACTAAAATTAAAAATTCCTAATCTTAAAATTCAGAACAAGCTAAATACTTAAGTTCTTTTAAATTTAGATTCACAACTTTTACTCAAGTTTTCTTGGAATTGTAATGGAGTAATTTTACATTAAGTATTTTTACTCAAGTATGGTTTTCAGGTACTCTTTACACATCTATTTTCAGTACCAGATCGTTTTTGTGTTTTTATTCAAATGTAGTACTATAATTGCATGTGATGACGAGAGTCATCTCCGCAACAAGTTTGTTTTACATGTTCACTCTTTATTCATTTTTTTTTACCGTCAGTATTTAATTTGTCTGGTCACTGTTTTAGTTAAATGAAAAGGCAACCATTTGTTTAGTCATTTTATTAATAAGTTAATCCCTGTATACTCACCACTTTCTTTTGTGTGTGTGTAGAAGAAAGGCGTGGCTTTTTTCAGCCATTTTGAAGGCTTGGGTTGAGGCCATTTTGAGTAGTGGGTGATGGTTGTTTTTCTGTCTTTATTTTAATTGCATATGTATGTATTGTCACTTGATTTGGTTAAATTCTAATTTATTCATGATTTATTTAGATTTGGGTTTTTTGTCTTGTGCTACTGTTTAAGATTGATTTTTGTAAGGTTTAGTTATTTCCTTTTCCCCCTCAGTAGCACATGGTTTTTCCCAATTTGTTTAGGCGGGAAAACTGGCCTACAAAAGCCAGGCCATTTTGACTGAGAGGGGGATGAGGTTGGTAGAGGTTGTATGAGTTCTGACGGTAGTACCAAGGACATGTACTGTGCGTGTTGACCTGTCTCTTGCGTTCAGGAGTACAATTGGAGGTTTGAACGAGAAGCACTTTGACTGTCTGGTGACCGTTACTCCTGCTTGGAGGAGATTTCTTTTTGTTTTTCTTTTTGTAAGTCCTTATCTTTTTTTCTTAATAAACTTTCGTCATCAAAATATTGGCATCTGTGTGGCTCCTACCACTTCCCCTTGGCCCGACTCGGGGCACGATTACGACATTGCATATTACTGTTTTAAGTTACTGCTCACGCACTGTTTGTGGCCTTGTTTTGTACCGTATTCCATGTATATAGTTGAGAAATATTGTCCAGTATATGTCCAGTGCTTATGGCAGATTTGACGATACAGTGACTTCGACTTTACTAACCATTTAGTAACCATGATTCCCGTCTACCAACTTTGCTCGGCAAAGAAACGTCTTTCATCCCACTAGAAAAAATTACTGGTTCTACTGAAGAAAACTGACAATGGGAAGAATTAATACCACAATCATTCTACAGAAGAGAACCGGAGCAGTGGGCAGCCATAATGAAATCATATCAGTTTAGTGTCGCTTCAGTTGTGGTCCAGGATTGCAGAAACCTGCAATCAAGTGGTCACAAATTCAACTCCCTACTACAAGGCCTTGCAGTTTCACAATCTGAATCAGAAAAGAAAGTGGGATTCCTCTAGTTCATATATCAGAACCATCACCTCAAACATATATCTCCAGTACAGTGGCCTATATTGCTGAGCAATGCCAAGGTCAAGAGTTCGTCTTCATTCTGACAAATACTTATGGTCTAATCTGGGACCTTTGTCATTTGCACAAGCGTTATAAATTCAGACCCACACACCCAGTGACTTAATACGGTCACACTTCTGTACCAGCGACGGTGTCCTTGAGCAATCCACTTATCCTTTAGTTGTTCTTGGGGGAAAGATGCTCTTCTGATGAATGACAAGCAACCCTAATATCATCCTGAAGTGTTTCCTGTTATTACGAGAGCGACAGAGGAGGTATTAAAGCATTCTTCTGGTGAACACTAAAGGAGGCGCTGGGTTGTCTCACACCAGCCCAGTCATGATATCCAACATAAATTTGGAGCAAAGCGCGTCCTCTGTTATTAGCTGCAATAAATCCTACAGCACCGCTGACAGGAAGAAGAGAGCGACCTGTTTTGGCCTTATTCATACGTCATTGTTCATTTCAATTCAGTCCAACAGCTTTTATTTGTCCCCGGGGACAGATTCAAAGGGCAGAAAAGTAGCCTAACCCAATCAAACAACCAACAGTAAACTATAATAGCATAGAAACACCTTTCTAATCCCACTGCGAGGAAATTGCACCTTACAACAGCGGGGTACAAGAGAGAGAATATATATGAACACACACCTATGAATAAACATAAACATAAATAACACATCACTAATTCAAACAATTAGTGAAAATCCACAGGAGACACTGGATATTCGGCTTCTCCCAAAACACCCGAACAGAAACTTCTCTTGTACTAAACATACAAGTAATTGTGTGAAATGGAAAGCATTATTATATACAGCTAGATAAATTGAATGCTAACATTTGATTATGATTTTCTTCTTTGTTGTTTTTCGGCTGGTTTCTATCAGTGGTGACCATAGCCAATCATCTGCCTCCTCAAGCTCTTTCCCTCTGCAACCTCATCTCACACATCCAGCATCAACAGGTGTTCTTTTACTTCAGCCAAAAATCTTCTCGACCGCCACTTACAACCGCAGCATCTCACTATCTCATCTGAACATGTTTAGTTTAGTTTGTTTTTTTCATAAAGCACATTTAAAATAACAGAATTTGCAACCAAAGTGCAAACAAGTATGAAACCAACAAACAAAAACTATAAAACAAACCCACGATAAAAGTCTCAACGAGTATGATACAATCACAAAAGGACAGAGGTATCAATAAATATGAAACAAACAAAGACAAAAGTAACAAATATAAAATACAAACAAACATAAAAGAACGTATCAACAAATAGGAAACAAAAACAAAAGTATCAAACAAATAAAGATACATGTATCAAACAAGTAGAAAATAAACAAACAAGTATGCAACAAACCAAAAGGATATAAGCCAAACCATGAAAAACAAAATCCCAAAAACCATAAACCAAATAAATGCCCACCCTCAAACACAGCTAAAACATAACGGGGTAAAAATAGGTTTTAATGGCTGATTTGAACAGAGCATTAGAGAGAGCAGAACTAATAGAGATGAAGCCCACTCTACACTGTAATCTAAGAGCTGACACTGTAAAAGCCCGATCACCCCAGATAATAGAGAAAAGCAAATGATTATTAGACCGCAGAATTAGAGTTGCTCATGAGAGAAGGAAATTACAGATGTATTGAGGCGTGCAACCATGAAGAGCTTAAAAAACATAGAGAATCTTAAACTCTATACGAGACTTATCGGGGAGCCAATGTAACCAGGCCGGTACTTGAATTTCTTCATAGTGTCGCTCAATAATCCAGATTTCATGTGAGATCAAGTGAGAATGTAGGAAGACCTAGATAAAGCGAGTTATAATAGTTGAGCCTTGACATTATAAAAACACGATTTAGTGTCTGAAGGTCTCTCATGGAAAGGATCTCAATTTTAAGTTGAAAAAAGCCTTTTCATTATAGCACTAATCTGTTTTTCAAAAGACAAACTTGGATCACAAATAACACCAAGGTTTTTAATACAATCGTGTACATCCAGACTGAGAAGCTTGATAAAAAGTCAATGTCCAGACTGCCTAAATCTTGCATCTCTGAAGGTTGTGTTGTTCAAGATTATGTGAATAATCCTAGAAGAAATTGTTTTGCTTTAGGTACAGTTGCTCTGAGGAGGAAGGAGGAAGGAAAAGATGCAAAAAGACAAGACAATGAGAAAATCAATAAAACAGATATAGGAAAATACCCATTTAAAGAAATTTTACCGTTTTTTACCGTTTTTAAACTAATATAAGCATCCGCATTTTATCTAATTTCAGCAGCTCAAATAACAGAAATAAATAAATAAAAAAAAAAAACAGTCACGCAATGACACTAAGGGGTTAAATAATGTATTTTAACAAAAAAATTATTATTGGAACAGACGGAGCACCTGGAAATCAGCGCTAACGGCTAACAGCCGGAAACAAAGTCTAAAAGCATTGGAAAATAGTTGAAAACGAAGAACACAGGCAAAGAGTCAATAGCAGGGAACAAATGCAATCAAAAAGCTCAGTTTGCTGTGCAGGGGAAAATAATACTTTGCTACGATCATCTTCACACGACATTGGATAAAGAAACAGCTCGAAACGGTGGACTGGAATGAGATGGCTCTTGGGATTTGCTGAGAAGTCATACTAAGAGAAGATTTGCTGAGAAGTCAATAGTAATACTATTCAAGTAAAACGATATCGAAATGATACAAAGTTAGGTCTGTTAAATATAGAATAAAAAGTATTTTTAAGAGAAAATTCATGATATTGAACCAGAAATGTAAAAATAAAAAATGCTGTTTATTTATTATATTATATTTTATTTATTTATTATATTTATTTATATATTTATTACATTTTCATTATTTTAAATTTTTTTGGGAATTTGTATTTTGTGCCTGAATAATCAGGTCTGTGTTTATATTTGTGGGGCGTGATATATATTTTGCGTAAACAATATAACAATATTTAACTTTTTTGATTTGTAGTGCCACAATACAATAAATGATCCACATTTTGGTATCTAGTCACCGTTGTACAAAAGTTTAAAATTGAGTCTGGATCTTTCTAGCCAGTGCTGCAGTCGGCTTAATGTGATCATGCAGACAAAAATCAATTTCTAGTGATTATATTTATGCTCAACAAGGAAATGGCTCAGTCCTCTGTCTCGCATGGTCCTGACTTCTCTAATTGATCCACAACAGCAGTGAGCAACACAGATCGATGAACAATTCACGGTCAGCGCATGACATTGTGTTCTTGTAATTATACCCAAATGTTAAATCAAGCACAGATAATTCAATTTCACAGCCCAGTATAAGAAAGAGGGCAATGCTACAGTAAAATAAATAAACAATTACATATTTGTGTTATGCATATATGGATTATATACAGACGTGGACAAAATTGTTGGCACCCCTGAACATTTTCTAAAAAATCAAGTTTTTCTTGATTTTTTATAACAATTTTGTCCAGGCCATTTTTGGAGTTTTGTGTGCCATTATGTTAAATTTGCTTTTTTTCCCCTCCTTTTTTGTTTTGTTGAATTAAGATGTAAATAGCAAAATGAGTGTTAATGTAATACTTTTCTGTGAGAAAAACTTTCAGAGGTGCCAACAATTTTGTCCACGTCTGTATGTATACATATATATTGAGCTGTATAAATATACACAGTATATGTATATATAATGTGCAAGGTACATTTACAGTGCAAAAAATATAGGAGTAATGTACAGAATGTGCAATATTAAATTAACATACATATAGAAGATTCAATGATATTCAACAGAGCAAGTAGTAAATTGTGCAAATTGCAGTATATTGCAACTTGTAAAATTAACTTATATTAGTATCAGTAAAAGTTTGCATTGTTTTAGCTGCAGAAAAAGCTATTTTGAGCCTGTTACAAATTTACGTGTGTGTGTGTGTGAGTGCGTGTATGTATGAAGTGTGTATGTATCACACACACACAACACACAAATATTATAAAAAGTATTAATTCCAAATTCAAAGAACTCTATCTAAGAAGCAATCTTTTCATTGCTTTCATCCTAACCTCCTGACTTCTCAATTGTCAGTGATTTTCTGTGTTGTCTAATTAGATCAAAATCAGTCGCACAAAATCAAACACCCTCAACACGTATTAAACACATTGATATAAAAACACTGCACGCAATCTCTTAAATTAACCCCAAATATCCCTAAAACGTTCCGAAGTCTTTTCTAGTAAGAGGATCAGAAGATGAAGATCATGTCTGGTTTTAATGAAAGAATATGCGTAGATATCAGATTTTAGACAGACGCGTTCACACGATCCAAGTCCATGAACCCCACCAGGGGTATTTTCCAGCGACTCTCCAGTTGAAACGGACTTGACAGGGGCCGGTAATGGAGTCGGCCCCCGTATCCATTTCCTTCAGCAACATGGGCTCCCCCAGATGGGCCACACTGCAAGATTGAATAACTCCTGAAACTTTGATTAGCTTGAATGGACCAGTGCTCGACAGACAAAGAGACAGACTGTTTGTCCAACAGTGCTACTAGCTAAACGTTGGGTCAGCCATGGGACATTGATAAAACCTGCTAATCAGAGTCAATCCTCTGCTTATCCCTCCATAAAAACCCAAAATGGCGGAAAAACAACTACAGCTATTAAAACACACACACGCCTATTTTTAATCTCTCCAACTCACTATTTTATCACCAGATCTATACATAACCTCTCATGCTTCCTATGAATTAATACAAGTAGACTGCCATTGCTAGTCCTCAACTTAAACGCATGGCTTTGTAAGACAGATGTTAACCATTTCTTCACAATGCTAATTATTTTAATGCAGGAAAGCAGACCTGGTTGCCAAAGCATACTTATCCTGTCAGCCATTGCGTAACTGACAGGAATGCAACACCAGCAATGGAATTTAATTACAACCCCCAGAGAGTCTCCGAAAGTCTCTGTCGGAGGCAAAGACAGGTAGCGGAAACCACAGGGGACACAATAGCAGGCTCACGCATCTTTAGGATGTCTGGAAACTACTAGTCAGAAAGCAATGATGATAAATAGGTGTTAGGCTCCCATTATTAGGAGTTAAACAAAGGCCATTTCAGGCCCGGTGTGGATCTAGAAGCAGAGGGAGACAGTGATAAGGACAGATGGAGGTGCGTGTATTCTGGTCATGCATGAAGACGGAGTGACGCACACTTTATGCATCGTTACTAGTCTTCATCACTGTTTGATAAGCTGAGGAAAAAGGGCAGATTCTAGAACATTATAAAATACCATTATGTAATTTGCTTCTAAATGCCAAATGCAAGGGACAAATTCATGTTCTTGAATATTAAATGGAAACAAAGGGGAATGTAACACTTTAAGATTTTATAACTTTTCTCGTGTATTTTCTGATATCAGTATGAACTAAAACATGGAAAATGCACTCAAGTGTTATCTTGTAAAAATGCACAATAGTTGTGTCTATTCTTGTTGTAAATGTTTTAATCTCTAGAAGTCCAGTCGGAGATACAGTAAACCGTACTTTGCAAGTTTGTTCAGGATGTGGTGAGGGCGTCAAATCTGCCCCACAAATTGACACAAAAGTTCAAGCAATGTTCTAATGGCCATTTATTAGACCAACATTCATTATTAGTTTGACCTCTCAAGAGTTACACTTGAAACTACAGTCTACAATATTTCAATAGACTGATGTTTTTTCACAATGTTTTGAACATTTGTAGGTTTAAACTACATTTAGATTTGTGTTAGACTGTTTTAGATCATAACTGTCTGACCGCTTTCACTTTTCTTGATGCTAATGGAGTGTTTTCACCTAAATGTAAAATCAAATAGCAAGGCTCAATGTTTGGCCCAATACTATTGTTCCAATATGTTCGTCCTCTAGGAGACAAATATCAGTGAGCATGGCCAAAGCTTTCATTCTTGTGTAGATATCATAATTGATTGAGCTGCTTTCATATTAAGAACATTCCTGATTTTTATGTTCACAAAACTCAGGCCAGTATATACTGTACATATACTGTATTATACAGGACTGAAGTATAAAAACCTATATATCCTGTGCATGTTTAGCATGTTTCAAAATTCTCAAGTCTATAACTTGTTCACGTCTAGACTGAAAACCAATCTCTTCAACACATCACGCATAAAACTGAGGCACCATAACATGCTCTGGCATAGAAAGGCTGCCTAAATTAGCCTCCTGGAACTAAATCTCATGATTGGTTAAAATACTTTTTCAAACATATAGAACACATTTGTGTCTACTCTAATGGAATCTCTCTTTTTCACTTTCCTCCAGAGGTTTTCATGTGCACATCTGCTTGGCTGAGGGACCATGCCACTTCTGGAGCATCAGGAGGGTGAAGGAATCGCTCGGGACCGTTGGTAAAAAAAAAATGGCATCATTCCATATCATTCGTGAGGCGGCCAATCAGGATAGAGATGCTCATTCAGCCTCTGGAACCTCCATCACACTAGACACCTGTAGGCCAAGGTCTCCTCAGGTTTGCTTTCCTAGTCATTGTTTCTTATTTGCTTGCTCACTGGTCATGGTCATTGTGAAATATTATTAATTAATTCTGTTGTTTTGTTCCTTTGCTGCTTCCAGACTGTCTGTGACTGGAAAGTGCTGCATGAATAAATTAAACTTGAACTTAAACATCGTGTTCATCTAGTTAAACTATTACGCTTTGTCAAATGTCTGACATGCACGTCCTTGTACTGTGTTGCGTCTATATTTAAACCAAGGTTCTTACGTAAATCTTAACACAAAGCAGAAGATCCGAACGCCAATCTTTTCTGACGGACGCCCCCACCACAACCCCCTCCTCGTCGCAGAAAGCCTTTCTCCTTCCTCTTCCACACTCTTCCCTTTCATCCCTCATTTGTGCATTTTCAGGAAGAGGTTATTCCATTGGAATAAATATTCAATTATTCACACTGCAATAGTGTAGCAATGCCCTGGGGTCCATGCTAATGGAGATGTGAGGTTGCTTTTACTACAGCAGATGACCAAGGCACGCTCACTACTAAATCTCCCTTGGCTCCCAACACAAGAATTATTTTTCCTGTCCAGAAATTCCAATTAAAACGCAGTGTATCGATCCTCTCCATGGTCAGGTCTCTTGTTTGGCGACTGGCTCGTGTCTGTGAATGGCTGATTGACTCAGGGTGGAGAAAGTACACAAAAATCAGCACAGACCCCTGAATTACACGAGTCTAAATTTGCACAGCTTGAGCACACCGGATTGCCTTCCGCCTCTAAAGTCAAGAGCAACGGGAAAAACAGAACGCTTTAGTGAACAACACAGAAAAAAAACAAGCAAAATTAACTGGAAGAACTGAAAATTGATTGAATACAGAATGCCGGTATGCTTTGATGTCTATCTATTGATCTCTCTCATATCATAAGAATATTTGATATGACATATATGAAACAAATTGCTTAGTACAACATGTATCTAATGCTGATTCATACTCATTCCCTGCCCAGAAACACGGACAGAAATACCAATGAATCTGAATGATGCAACTGGCTGAAATAAAGAGACATTTGATCTTTTTTTTTTTTCCAGTTAATTTTAGTCACAATGCAACCTGTTTCTAGCTATATTTCACCTCTATACGTGTTATGTGTTTAAATGTTAAACCTGACTGGCCTCCAAATGAACTCAAGACTGTGAGTTTAGCGGAAGTGACGCTTAACATATGCAAGACTTAAATCAGGTCAAAGGGTTTTTGACCTCATCTACACCTAAATCCATCTGTCCCATATCTCATCACACTGCTCCTGTAGCTTAATTGGATGAGAGATGACTCTGGCACGAACCAAAACCCTGGGGGTCATAACCTCATCACAGACAGGGAGGAGGAGCTACAAAGAGGGAGGAGGAGCTAGAGAGGAAACAAACTACAGTTTACAGAAACACTTAGGATTATTTCCTTCATTTTTCAGTCAAGAGACAATGAAAAGGAGTAAACGTGACATTGTCTACTTGAGCATTTTATAGCATTTATAGCAAAAAAAACTAAAAATTACTTTTGATTGATCATTTGTAAATTAGACGCTTTACTTATTTTCACAATTTCCAAGTTAGAATGAGCTGAATTTTAAAAGAATTATAATTCTCCCTTAAACGAAGTGTATCATCAACGTAGCAGCATGAATAATGAACAACATTAAACGTTCAACATTAAGCCATCTTTAAAGCATGAAGTCAAACACTGAAGCAAAAATTATTTTTCTAATCAAGAGTTCAATATTCGAATCAAACGAATATTGAAACGAGACACGACTCAAATTACAAACTAAATAAGAAGCAAAAAAATATACAGTACATGCAAAACACAAAAATATATCATAAAATAAAGCCTCAAAACATGTGATTCACAATCTCGCAAATGCAGCCATTGGTGATATTTCAGAATCCTCTAGTTAATAAATATGCAACATGCTAATATCAGCATTCATGCATGTGCACACACATTTACAGCACTTATCACACAGTAACAGTCACTCATGCATGAGCCTTAATGTCGGCTCTGCATCCGAGTGGAGATCTCTTCAGTATCCAGGGCCTGAAAACAGAACCAAGTGTGAGGACGAAAAAGAGACAAAGCCGAGTAATGAGAGCAAGACTGGGTCGATGTTGCTTTTCTGATGCTTTTCCCTTAGTGGCTTTTTGACTAGTTGTTAATGAGCAAAGCTGGTCCACACAACCAAATATGGACCTAACAAAAAGAAACGTGGCTCTTTTCTTTACCACAAAGCCGTAAGATGCACACAAGCCCACCGAAAAGAACACACATGGTCCTGTCTAGAGTAAAAGCAGCAAACACAACAAGCAGCTTTAATATGAAGAGGTGTCATAGAAAAATGAAATATATAAGTAAAGCTCCAAAAATACCCCCAGCCCCCACTAGCAGCGAGAGCTGTGAGTCACTCAACCCCCTCATTCTCATTTCAATCGGCCCATGAGCTCCAGCTCCGGTACCCGACAGGCTCACGGATGCACATGCACCAGCAGGCGCCTGTTTACCAGAAGAAAACCTCATGCAAATCAGTTGAGCTCGCTTTAACACACCTTTTAGGATGCTCGTATTTTCCATGTCTTGTTTTCACCAGAATGCAAATCGCCCAGTTGGATTTACAATATGTAAACCACCTCAGCCTGTGTTTAGGTGGAACAGTTCTGCTCAGATTTGTGCACATCTCATATTTGTGGCTTGCCATTCAACTTGAAGGACGAGAGTTTGTACACCATATCTGAATACACATTCATGTGATCTTTCCGGTGTTCTGAACCCACACACAGTCCAGAATAGACACGCACACGCACGCACACACACACACACACACACACACACACACACACACACACGTGTACAAGTGTGCATACATTAACTTTGAGTGATCAAAGCAAGCATACATCAAAGAGATACATTTCACTAAATAAGGTAAAATAAGGTTTACAATGTAATAACTAACATATTTAATTGTGTGACATTTATTTGTGAACAATAATACTTTTTTTTTATCTTTAAGTAAAAATTAACGCTTTAGGTTGGTTTATTTGCACTGAAAAAGGTAAATAAAAACTCTTACACTACATGAAAAAAATATGATTTATCAAACACTGGTCTAACCATCTATTTATATGTATCCATCCATCCATCCATCCACCCATCCATCCTTTTACTGTTCTGCTTTTCTACTGGTGTTTCTGGGCCTGAAGGCGAAACACACACACTCGACTGGTGGCCAACCAATCACAGTGCAAAAGCAATCTAATTAAAATCTATTTAAAAATATGAATGAACAAAAAAGAAAATGTCTGAGTTGGGAACAGATTACAGTTTAACATGTTCACAATTACAGTTTAATCTGTGCTTACCCACAGGAAACAGAGCCTTGTTGTTCTATTCAAAAACTTTGGGTGAGAACATATGGTTCTTACATTTATCCAACACTACAACAAAGAAGCAGGTACACAAAGCATTGTACACACCTGTGACATCAATTCACCTGTGAAAATCTACTCACATGACCTCTGCGCATTTTTATTACTCTAAAACTGGATTTATAAAACAATCTAGAAAGTCCCAGCAAGTACTTTTAAAGTAGGCATAATTTAAATTATTCCAAAGTTAGTTTAAAACCAACCAGTCCCATGGACAGCAGCGTGTCCCACACCTGTCCTAGTGACCCAGTAACCAGGAATAGCCCGGCGTGACCAGCGCTAGGCGGGTTTGTCCTTCTCTGTTTGCACCCCACTTACAACCAGGAAGGTTTATAAATATATTTACTACACACACACACACACACACACACCCACACACACACACACACACACACACACACACACACACACACACACACACACACACACACACACACACACACACACACACACACACAGTTTACTACAGTTTGTTGTATGGCTGTTAATTCTCATGCAAAACAAAATGAAGAGTCAAGCTATATGTGGCAAACAATTGTAAATACTATAAGTAAACTAAGATACAAAGTCCTTTTTTTTGAGATTTTATTCAAAATTACTTAATGTGAACAAGACTGGAATATGGAACAAACATTTTTGACAAAGTTAGAAAGACTTTGCATTCTCAATTTCACCAATTAAATTATTATTTCTTTTCGTTCCCCGTTCAGTCACAGCTGACACGCCCACTTAAGCTGATTGGTTGGTTTGGTGATCTTGTGACTAGACTTCTTAAATTACTTTTTTCAAACTTTCATTCTTGCCGCAAAATGTTGGCACTATTGCAATTTGGTAACTTTCTAAAATTTGGTAAAATAGATATTTTCATAGATATGTAGAAAAAACAGAAAAAGAACTGTGATTTGTCAGATTAGTTGTTAATATGTTACACCTGACTAAATCAAAGGTAAAGTTAATAAAGATCAAATTTAAGCTCTTTGCAGAAATGTTGGAATATTTTTGGTTTCGTTTTAGCCCTCTGTGCTCTATTTTTCAAATTAAATTATATACACAATTTATTCCAACAAGTGACAACTCAATCTCAATGTGCCTCTTGAACTTTTATTTTCCGCTAAAAAGTTAGCTGATTGTTTTTAATGAATCATGACTAGAATAAAAAAATAAAACCTTTTAAAATAGCTTTCAATATATAACCTAATGCACTTAAAATGATAGCTGCTAGATGTTCTCAGAACTATGTTCAATATTGCACTGCTCTAGATATCAACGAGCGGTTTCCGGTTTATCCGTTGAGGAATCGGGATGGAACAGTGAAGCCACAGAGAATGAATTTGGCTCAAATTTAGGCTTTAAAATCTTATAAAGAGCAGCTGCGGGCGCATTTCATAATCAGCCTATATTATCAAGGCTTTTGTGCCAATCTCCTGATGAATGCTCACGTTCCTCCTAAACAAATCAGTGAGATGATTCCACACAGCAGCTACAAAGTAACCAAAATCCATCATTAGTCGGTGGTTATGTTTGATATATTTGAATTTTCTTAGCTTTTTTTGCGCTTTTGACCCAATTTGAGACTCCTTTCTAAATTAGATGCCACCTCCCTTTCATCGACTCCAAACCAATCACATCCACCCATGGGCTAGGAATCCCCGTTACCATAGTAACTGTGAGGTCACCATAAGAGTCTTCGGGAAGGGGGTGTTCGGTCGTAAGGATGTAAAACGCAGTTTCTCTCCCGTGACCGTACAGCTGCTGTGCAAGTGTTCGATGCATTCATGCATTCATTAGCACAGACGTAGAGGAAGGAACAGAAATACACTGGAGCAGATGTTTGAAGCCTTCAACACCTCACAAGAGAGAAAGAAAAAAAAATCTCCCGAGCTCCATTTGAGATGATTAAATCATCTTGAAGCAAAGTCAGTCCTTCCCCATTCTTAACACTATATTGGTTCATTCAACCAGCAGGCGATAACTTCGACCGTGAACACACAGGAGATGAAGGTCGTAAAGGAAAGTGAGGTGATGAAACTCCGTCGTTCCCTCTCCCAGCGTGACCTATTATTATTCACTGAGAGAATTATCTCTCATCCATGTTTTAACCCCCCCCCCCATACACACACACACACACACACACACTTGCACAAAGAAAAGCACTCGCTCAAGCTGAAATGTTAATGACAACGGCAACAAATGAATTGTGGAAATAGTACATGCATGTTTGAAGAGGCTCTGTGGCTATCAGAAGGCGAAGAAAGGAGGGCTGGAGTGTAGAATGAGAGCAGATGAAAGGAGAAGAAAACAGAAAAGCAGTGTGGACCGGGGCAGCGGAGCTGAAAAGCGAGGAGAGTGGGGGCGTATAGAGCTGTCATTTCATCTTAGATTTTGCTCTCTCCTTGTCTCCACTCGTCATGCTTGGTGAAATGTTAATCTGGCGTGGAGTGGAAACAGCAGAGAAGATCAAAAATAGGTCAGGGGGAAATTAATGTATAAAAAAGGGAAGAGGGGAGAAGAAGCGTCCATCCTGTGGCTGGGTGGGAGAGAATGAAAAATGTGAGATGGAGAAACTCGCAAAAATGTGAAACGAATCATTAAACTGGAAGTAAATGTGATGAATAAAAAGTGTGTGCATTTTCTCACAAACTTATTTTGGAATAGTTTTTTTATCTTGTTGTTACATTGGCAAAAATATCCAACAAATGTTTGTCATCCATGTTGGAAAGGCAAATGAAAACTCCTAAACCTCTTGGGGTGACGTTCCTCATATAATTGAAATCTGAGATTTAAGACAAAAAATTTTACGTATCTCAGTTGCCATTATCTCATGGTTGTTTTGCAATATTTTCTAGAAATTGTGAACTAGCCTCTTGTGTTGAATCCTACTAGAACAAATAATGTCATGTAAATGTATCGCTTCTAATCAATATTACCGTAACATCTAAAACCAGGATATTTTAGGTGAAAAATACACGATTATCTTTCTATTACTTTTGTGTTCACCTGCTTATTATAATTGGTTTTTGCTTGCTTATAAGCGGTTGAATAATAACGTGACTTTTATTCATGTGTCATCACTTCCTGTTTGCAAAGTGAAGTGAGTTTGTCAATATAGCCACTACAGATCGTACTAAATTATCCTCTGCATTTAACCATCCAGTGAAGTTACACACACACATAGTGAAGTGACCACAAGTGCTCTGAAGTGACCCCGGAGCAGTGGGCAGCCTTAAGCTGTGGTGTCCCAGGGGTATGTGGCCAAAGACACTCAACTGGCACATTCTGGTAGCCAGATTTGTGAATATCCCACTGGGATAAATAAAGTATGCACGTGTGTGTGTGTGTGTGTGTGTGTATGTGTTTCCACCAATCTAACTAGCAAATGTTAAAAATGGGAAGGTAAGCAACCTGCCTTTCCAATTAAATTACAACTTGATAAAATTTAAACTGGTATTATTTTTGATGAATATAATTTGTACTATATAAGAGTACTAGTAAAATGTATTAATATCAAAGAATATTGCGCAACATCAGTTGATTACTGTCAGGTTTCTTACACAGATTTACTATTTGGATTTTCTCTTGATTAATATCTTTCTTTAGGATATTTATTATTACAAAGAGCAAGATCTTGAAACAGAATTGTCATATACACTATAGTGTTGATTTGCATGTACACACTTGGAATATCTCACACACCAACACACCGTAGTTCCTTCTTAATCCCAGAGATTTTTACCGCCCTCTGCTGGTCACAAAGACCCTCACAGGAACAAATAAAACTGGCATTTCTCTCAATACTGTATATATTTTAGACATTATTAATTTTAAACACATTTTGAGATGACATAAACATTATTTAACAATTTGAATCAATCTAAAGAAAATGGAAAAGAATGGCATATCAAATTTGGTGTAGTGTGTTTGTGTATGTTGTAACAATATACATTTTCTCTTCAACAATTCACTTCACATTTTTTACACGATTCAGTCAGTTCACCAGTGAATTAAAATGAACACTAATACTCCGGAACATCAAATGTTCCTTTGACTCCTCACTGACCTTATAATCACCAGATGAACTATTTTATTCACTGAAAGCAATTTGTTTATCCATTTCTAATTTCTTCATTCTCGTGTTCAGCGCACGAGCCTTCAGCATCTCTCTATTGAAACCAGACTCTTCTGCACTCACTGACCCCTTATTGCATTACACAGGAATAAAGAAATAATGCTTCTTAAAGTGCCACGGACCAGTTTCATCTTTTAATTTCTGTATCCTTACTGCATGTATTTTTATCATCTTCCCCTGGCACAATGCCATTGGAACTCATAAGGGTCATGATCCGCTACCTTCTGAAATTCTTGCACTGCAGCATCCCGCAGAAGAGATGTACTTTGCGAACACACACTTTGCTTTCCCACAGCCGGGAGGAAGAAAACATCGGGACTTTTCAAAGTTCAGGACAAAGTGACATGTCCAATGCCACCTTTCCTTCTTCACACATACACACACCTCTTTGGTTTTAGTTCTAATTATAAGAGAAGTAGGCTGATGTTCTAGTTCAGAGCACCCAAGTGGGTGGCCTGATTCATCATCACTGGGTGTGGAGATAATGGGAGGGCGAGAGAGTAAAAGACGGAAGAAGCAGAGAGAGAAGGAGAGGAGAGAAAGGAGAGAGGTAAAAGGATAAGGAGAGAAAGATTGAGAGGGTTTAAAAAGATGGAAGAGATAGAGGTAGATGGATACAGGGGGAAAGAGAGAGATTGAGAGAAAAAAAGAGAAAGAGGTGTGAAGGCTGAGAGAGAAATAGAGACATTGAGAAAAGTAGAAAAGGATAGAAAGAGCCAAAGAGAGAGAGAGAGAGAGAGAGAGAGAGAGAGAGAGAGAGAGAGAGAGAGAGAGAGAGAGAAATTGAGAAAATGAAAATGGGAGGAGCAAAAGAGATGGAGAAAGAGCAAGAGAGGTTAAGATGAAGAGAGGAAACGAGAGGGATAGACAGCAAAATATATAGAGAAAAAATAAAGAGGGAAAGAGAACAAGAGGGTGTAAGAGTAAGTGAGAGAGAAATGGAAAGGACTGAAGAAAAGTGAGAGCCATAGAGAGCAAGACTGAAAGAAAAAAATGACAGACAAGAGAGGCAAAGGGAGAGAGGGAGAGAGTGAGAGAGCTGGAGAGTGATAGAGCGAGCAAGATAATGAGCGAGAGAGATAGTAAGATTGAAAGGGGGACGCAACAAAAGAGAGAGAGAGCCTGCCTGTTAACCCATCGAGTAAAGTTACACACAAGAAATAGAGACATGAGAGGAAAAAGTAGAGAGGGAGCAATAGAATATAGAGGAAAAAGGAGATGAAGATAGTAAGAAAATGAGAGAGGAGAAACAAAGAGAGGAAAGGAATTGAGAAAGAGGGAGAGAAAGAGAGAAAGACAGTGGTGAGGGAAAAGAAGAGGAGACATTAGAAGATGCTGCGTCTTCTCTGATGACTTCACACGGCGGAGCAGCTAAATGTGTGTAAGCTATAATAGCGTTTATGTAAGGCATTTACTGTAGCCCAGATCAGTCATAACCACTGCACTCCATTCAGACCTTAGAACCTGGACAACAAGACCACAACCAGACCTGAAAAGTGAATTATACAATACAGTTTAGTTCTAAAATATTAAAATGTTTCTGACCTTAAGGCTTCAAACGGACAAGAAAACAGCATCAATTGTAAATGCCATTTTCAAATCTTTACAAATGCTTACACTTAAGGGATAGAGAGAGAGAAGAATAGAGAAAGAGAGAGAGAGAGAGGGAGAGGGAGAGAGAGAGAGAGAGAGAGAGGGAGGAATGGCAGACGGATTGATTAATAGAACCCGTGGCGTCAGGTGAGACACAGATTTACACTGATTAGTCAGATTTACAAACTTGAGTGTGGACCCTGTGAGCCCTACAGAGTACAGTGTTCACCATTTGATTGGCACTAAATTGCGTGCTTTTTTAATAATATCTTTACGGTATTTTACGGCAGAAAAATAATAATATAAAAAATTATTAAAAACAAAGAAATAGAAAAAAATATTAATAATCTGATTTTACCGAAGCTTGTTGTCTCGAATACTGTAATTAGTTATTCTACTATTCTGCGCAGTCGAGGCGTCGCCTGAAGAGGCCGTGGGCTCAGCAGCGCCCCCTATTGAGGCAAGAGAACGGCACACCTCAATAAGTAATTAAATTCCGTCTATGAGAATTCAGCAATTATGAGAAAAAGAAATCTAAATAAAAAAAGTACAGACCACTTTTAATAATTATAATTAAGTTACTTTTAAGTTATAAGAATAATTATTTTTAGGGATTTTTCATCGATTTATCGAGTCGGCCAGACTCAATAATGCCAGTTTGAAGCTCCAGCAAATGCTACATGCACAAGAAAAAAACCCCACAATAATAAAATAAACCTCACTTTGACAGTTTGCAGTTTCAGTAGGGAGTTCAAAGAAATTTTGCAGGTGGGAAGGGAAGAAATGGATTCCACAAAATATCAGAAAGTTCTGGAAAAAAAGAGCATCTGCAAAAAAGCTGAAAAAAAAAAAAACATACAAGCAAC
>CM051498.1:31432217-31445090 GCA_028031935.1 Paedocypris micromegethes | reverse complement strand
AAAAAAAAAAAACAAAACAAAAAAAAAAAAAACAGACAATGACCCGTGGGAAACCCAAAAAGACAGAAGCTGGTGGTTTAAAATGAGCATCACAGGCTCCTGAGTTAAACTTCTGTGAATTTTTGTAAGCAGAAGTTAAACTAGTCTACCGCAGAAAAGAATGAGTGAAAATAATGAGAATATGACTAGAAAGACTTTAAACTGCTATAAAAGCCTCTGATATATTTGCCAGAAGATGGTTGCCAGCTGATCATGTAGGTGTCTACTATCATATATCTCATTAGGGAAAGAGGATTACACAGGATTAAATAGAAAGCGTCATTCTGCACATATCAGAGCCTTAAAGACACTCACAGTCCACATTCAAACATTGAGGGGATCAGGAGAAAATTCCCCCTGATAAGAAGCAGCTACTGGAGATATGAGGATGAATCAGGGGAGATGGGCAAACACAAGGACTTGCATAACCACGAGTGGCTTCTGGTGAAGCTGTGTTGCTAAGCAACCACAGTCATTGCAGAAGCTGCATTGCGACATGCAGTCTGGATGACCTCTCACTTCCCTTTCCTGTTCTCTCTCCATCTGTTCCACATCTTCTCTACAATCTTCAGTCTTTAAAGTCATTTCCACAGAAAATGTGGAAACTTCATTTTTGCCTGTTATTTAATGGAACAAACTTGTGCATTCATTCATACATGGGACTAGTAGTGTGAAATATCTGAAATGTAAAGTGTGTAATCAATTTTTTTTTCAATACACATTTTCAACGTGTTAGTACGAACTTAGTACGTATGGATAAAATAAAGAAGTATGTCAGGAAGTAAAGATGATGGTGATTTGTGGAGGACAAAATACTGTACGACTTTTTATCTTTGCAAGTGACTCTCTCCACATTGAACTGCTACGTCCTCTGCTGGACGCAAAAGGAAACGCGTTTAGGTATTGTTCATACCTAAATTATCAACACTAAATATTTGTGTTTTTAACGATATTGAGTGAAAACGGCTCAATTAAAATATAGTTACCAATCCGACGGAGCGTAAAACCCTTAGCGAAGACTCCCTCTGCCGGAGCCGGAAGCATGACACTGAAGTTTATGGTCGCTGTGGCCACCAGGGGGCGCCAAAAACTCCTTTGGTTTTGGTAAGTTTATTCGATTTACCGTAAATTATTGTTCGAAACTAAGTAACAAAAAAAGCAAAAATTTTACTTTCTAAATCAGAACGAGCATAAACATCTAAACAAGTGGACCAAATGCTAGAAGCACCTGCAAATAATCGAGTTAATGTATATTTGCAAAAAAATAAAAGTAAATGCAATTTTGTTTGGATTATGAAGAATATTTTTAAAGTTGAAAAAAGTTCACTTATTGTAAATATAAAAAACAAATGATAAAAAAAAAACTTTGTGTAATATTTGGCATTTTTGTCTCCAGGCACATAATGGCAGGATTGAGCTTCTACAGGATTCAAACTGACAAATTAACGATTCTACAGACTATTTCCAAAAAGACACTGAATGCATCCTCAACTACTGGTAACTAGTTTTCATTTATTTGCATCTATGTTGGTAACAAGTTATCGTATCGCCAATCTTTGTGGACAACCTGGTTAAAACAAATAGGTTTGGTGTGTTGTTAAGTAAGTCTCCAGACATGGGTGTCTCACAAATGCAGACAGACATAGTGTGAAGAGGACAGAATGCAACCTGACCCTTGCCCTGCCCTGCCCGCTTCTGTAAAGGAGCTTGAAGGATGAACTGGCAACATATTATAGTGCCGCTGGACTGAGGAGGGGGACTCTCAGTTTCAGGACCCAGCAGCATGTGACCAGAGCTGAGGAATCTTTCTCTTGGAGAAACTTCTCTTAGCCACCAGGGGGCGTGTTTTCGGATGTCGACAAAAACGACTTACCAAAGCCAAAATAAAAATAATCTTTAAAACAGTTCTAAAAATTCTAAGAAAACCGGCAGATACAGAAAAATATATGCAATATATCTATAATGTTTATTAACTGCACTAAGTTACCTAAAACAGCGACCTGCAGATTAAACAATTATGGATGGAATATTAACGTAAACACATTCAGACTTGCATTTAGGTTACGAACCCAAAGACACTTCATGATGGAAAAAAAAAAAACTAAAAAGAATACTACTAATAATGAAAAAAATATGCATATTTCTTGAACATTTAAACCAAAAAACAACTCATTATTTGACTAGAAAACCTTCATAAAACAGGGATTTGGTGTTTTATTGCAATATCACTATTTTAATTTTGTATTTTGTATTTATATTTCAATAATTTACCAAATTGTCAATTTAATTTTAATCAAACAGTGGCTGTTTGGCCTTAATGCAAACCTTTAATTAAATAAAAACTACAGAAACAGTTAACGTCTCCAGTTGATTTGTGAAAAGGTGAATGCCTGATGTGAATAAAGGAACTTCAATGGAACAGAAACAGACAATCAAGAGAAAGTACACATACAACATTTTTATTGTTTTAATATTAAGACAATGAAGCATAAGCCAAAAGCACCGAGAGTGACGGCTACTGGTGACAGAGGAAAAGCCCTCAGCCCTCCACACCGAGCAGAACTGAAACCCGATGACAGAAATAAAGCCACATAGAAACAGCCTGCTAAAAGACCGTCCACTGTACAGAAGTATGATGAGGGGAAAGAAAGTCAAGAAAATACATTGTAAAGTACAAAATGAGTAAAAAAAAAATAACCATGAAATCAAATTTAACATAGTAAAGGGTTTGTTTCAGCGTCCAATCAGAGGCAAAAAGAGCCAAGAGTCCGTTCAGTCAGACCGTCGCCAACCACATCCGGCGTTAAACCTATGACGTATATTCCTCCAAACAGGAAACGACAAACTAAATAAAAACAGAAGTTGGACGTAATCAAACAAAAACAAACAAACAGAATAAACGACTGGTAATGTGCAGGCTCCGAAGACAAAATGGCTTGAAATCATCTCTCCGAAGAGAATGTCTTGCGTGAAAACTTCAGCCAAGTTCTCGGCGAGTGTCGACAACGCCTCGATATGACGTGACGGTTTTCACGCGTTGTGCAATCGTGTAACTGAAAAATGCGTCTAACAGTCAAAAACACATTGGAGAACACGAACAGAGCAGCTCTGGACCACAACATATCGAGTCCTAAAACAAACACCCAATCGTTTAGCACGGAAAATATAAAACGCCTAAAAATTCACATAACTGTGTTGCTTTTCTACAACGGGGAGCACTCAATGCGGGTTAGTTGGGGAAAAGATGAACAGTTTGAAAAAGGCACTTCTGAATGTCAATAAATCCAAACGCGGAGCCAATAAGCACCTACGGACCTCTGGTTCAGGCCCTTTTAAAAATGCTAATTTAGGATATTTAAATGAAACCACACTGACTAGTTCCTCCATTCATCAACCTTTGGTCACATCAATCCGTGGTTTCCTTGAAACGTCTTCATGACACATTGCACCGGATCCGTTTTGTCATGATGTGAGAAGTGAGATCTTCCTCAGCGAGAGTGCATCCTCTCAGACAACTCACATCCGCCAAGCCAGGCCATTATTGCATTTCTCAAAACGTATTAAAAATATATATATAAAAAAAATTCTCATTACATAGCACGGCATATATATATCTACTCATTGATTCCTTATGTAAAATGAGGGAAAACCGTGGGAGAAGCAATCTCATTCTCTTCATCCGTTCAACCCCGCCCATTTGACCCCACCCATGACTCCGCCCACGATGAAAACAGGAACACAACTACAGGTAGAAACATGTCACTCTGATGGCATAGTGCACGGAGGAGTGTGTGGAGCTCAGCTAAGCTTTCCCAGCTTTCTCGAGCAGGACAAATGACCCCGTCTAGATTCCCACCAATCTGATGTCAGGCCCAAAAACTGGCCTTCTGACCACCGACTGAATTGCACATATTCCCCACACCATGCAGAGAATGAAGGGGATGCAGAGGCTAGACTAGAGATCCAGCCACACAGTTAAAGTCCTGTGGGTTTTATTACTGGGAGACATGACCGTGACATCCTTTCCTGTGCTGGGAAGACAACTTCGAAGGGATGGGGAAACTGAACAAGCTTTGGAAGCTGTGGATAACAAAAGGATGTACTGCAAGCGGAAGTGCATATGACTGACGTAGATGGTGCGACAGTACCACGCATAGAAGATTCAGAGGTGAAGCTAATGTCAGTTTGTTTCATTTCTACTTAACTAGCCTAAGATAAAAGACTGAAATCTGTGGGAATCGGTCTTCTCATGATCATCTCTTTATTTACATTAGCGTGTTATTAAAAATTAAATAAAAAAAAAAGCATGTTGAGCTATACGTACTTTAGTATAGAGACCAGCAAAACTCAAAGTCTATGGGAAGCCAGTCTTGACCTGAAAGTGACCAATCAAGGGATTGCACACATTTCCTCAAATCCCTGAACCTTGCTCCTTAAATCATTTGGAAAAACGGAATAAAGAAGCTAGCGGGCCCTGATGGAACGACGCTCATGTGCAGGTCAGACATGGTGAACGTGTAGTTAGTGTTTCCCAAAACGTCTCGGCTTTTCAGGAGCGACAATAATAGACTAACGCACATAACAAAATGGAACTGCGTACCTTCTGATGATTCTCCATCTCTGCTTAAACGGAAGAAACCTTTTTTGAAGAGTGATATAGCTTAGACCAAAAGACACTGAGATGTGAAGCTACTGTAGTTGTCCAGAGAGCGGTGTTATAGTAGTGGCCATGGTGTGTGTGTGTGTGTGTGTGTGTGTGTGTGTGGTTCTGCTGTAAAACTATGGTCCCAGTGTGCGTCTCTTTCCTCGGCTGCTCCCACACATGTAAGCATGGGAAAGGTAAAGTGCTCTCGACGAGTGTCCGCTTTTAGGCCACCGATAAACCATTCGCAACTACACACGGAAAAATACAAAAGAGAACTTCTCGCCCTCTGTGCAATTAGTGGTAGGAATCGAAGAAACAGAAGACAACACGTACTGATAGCAAAAACGCATATTGAAATTTTTACGCTGAAAACCAAGCCCTCGCGTCACGCCAATCGATTCCTAGAAACGCAAGGACGCACAACGTCACACGTCTCTCCGCTACGATGCATTCCTGCATTCCTGTCTAGACACATACGTTAAGCTTTTCCACGAATCCCTCTGGCTTGTTCTCCATGAGCATTCTCCGCTTCTTGCCCAAGGATGCCGCCGCCGCCGCCTCTAATCACGGAATGAGCACAGAATTACTATGGGAACTGCTGACAGAGCACCATGAAAGCCAAGGATGATGATGATGATGATAGAAGCGGGAAAACGCGACACTGAACATCAACCTTTGATTCCCTTGCCCTTAGAATTTGTACACAGTTTCCGAGTAAAACGGGATGTAACGTGAATGCAAGGGGTTGAAGGGCAACGATTGCGAATAAACTGAGCGAATGTGAAATGTCTATTAAACCACACGGAGATATTTGTTGCAGAAGTCCGAGAGTGTCTGGTAAGGTCATGAGAACTGGGGGAAAATGAGATTTTTGCGCGTCCCAAAATGAAATGTGTCAATTGAATTTACACTCCAATCCGCAAATATCAAAACTGTCGGAAAATTGGACTGAAAAATTGACTTCCTCTATCAGGGATATGAAGAATTTGCCGTAAATCTTCATTTAGCTTTGAGCGGCTCCCTTTCGAGCCAGCGTACCCGCACCCTCTGCTTATAGTGATACTCCCTGAGGTAGTCCTGCAGAGCAGGGGGCAGAAGCAACGCGCCAATGCCGTCGTAGGTGATCCTGTGGCAGATGGCAGCTCGAGCTAGGCTCTGCAGGCCAAACGGGAAGGTTCGGTGCAAAGGTACCGTGAGGAGCGGTTCAAAGAACATGCAAGCACTCGGGTCCTTGTAGTGCTCCAAAAGTGCTGTGACGGTGGCGGCGTGGAATACGCAGGGGTCGTGGGCATCGAAGCTGAAATTGTGGTTCCACTGCTCGATTCGCGCATGAAGTGATCGACCGTAGCGGCGGAAACTGACGGAGAACAGATAGTCTTCCTGAGCCGAATCCCGAAGAAGAAAGGTACCCTCTGGTCGGCCGTCCAGCAAGGCTTCGGCTTCATAGCGGTCCATGACGCCCCAATAGCATGGCAGAGAAGTGATCTGCTGCAGATCTGGAACAAGGCAGTGAATGTAGTCGATCTGAGTGTGGACTTTCCAGGGCCCTGGCTGCTGTTTCCCCACCACGCCTTCAGCCGATGCATGGCGCTGTTTGGGCCTACGAGCTTGCAAACAAAGCATGGTAGTGTCATCGTCCTCAGAGTCACAGTTATCTGCCGTTGCTCCCCGATTATCGTTAGGAGCATCTCCCATACCAGGAGTAAGTTTGGGACCGAGCTTATAAAGAGAAGCTAGTGGTGCTGTCATGGCATCCACCGTATGGATTTGGGCATCTGGAGGAGGGTCTACGCCTTCCTCAATGCTAAGTCGCCTTCGTTCCCGTAAGCGCTCCTCTTCATCTTCTGGCGAGGCACAGGTAGCACCACAAGCGTCTGAAGAGGAATCTGCTGGTGTCACCGTGACTGGGGCCGTGTGTTGCTTAATGAGATGCCATTTTCGGGCAAGGTCTGATCCGGGTGCAAACGGGCAAGTCTCCAGCATTAGCTCTGTGATTTGAATCTTGCGCTTGGGAGGCAGAAGATCAGTACCTCGATGAGAAGATGAGCGTAACGGAAGGCAGAGCCGCACCGTGTCGTGAATCTGCTGGCGAAGTGATCGTGGTTCCATATCACCTCGACTGCCACCAGTTCCATGTCTTCCCCGAGAGCGACCAACAGGCCGATCTGATGTCTCCAGGGAACTCTGAGCTTTAGTTGAACACGAGTGTCTCTTCTTTAGACTCCATGGTGCGTGGCGCGAGTATGAGTCCCTCCGGGTTCCCAGGGGGGCACGAGCATCTTCTGTGTCCTGTTCAACGGTGATCTCAAGTATTTGTGAATCGGCTACACAGTTATGGACCCGCCGTCCCACAGTTCCACTGGCCCTCCATGACACAAGTGGAATTGTAGCCACACTGCTGGAGGAACTAGTTAGCTCCTGCCCACTATCTTCTGGGGACTTGTCCACGCTCGGGCATAATGTTTCTGTCTGTGGTTGAAGGTGCAGTGCGGCCTCAGTATGTGAAGCTCCATCTGGGTGGAGCAGAGATTGACACCCCCTCTTTAAGTTGTTCCACACCTTGCCAACCTTCTCCATGAGGTGGAGGCACCTGGACCTAAAACACAAAGAACCTGGTCAGATGTGTGTGAACGTATGGTGGATTACATCACGAATCTCATGCCTTTTCACATGAGGATATACAACTCTTGAACATCCAAACACAACTTCATGTTCTTATTAAACTCTGAGTGAAATCTGTAGCAAAAGTGTTAATATTGTAAGAGAATATTTTAAGCAATTTGGCTAAAATTGCATTTTCAGGAATGCAGAAGTGATTGTGACTGTATGCTAATATTAGGACACAACCTTCAGGCGTCTCTCAAGGTGAAACTCACAGAAAAAGCTCTTTCAGAGTGTTAAACGGAACCATCACCAATGAAACTTTGCAAAAAGAACTACTGAAAATGACCATGCCGTTTCCTTTTTCTGAACAAATGTTCTCTGTGATGAAGAGCATAATTGTCACATTCTCACATTAGAGACAATCACCTTTATTCTGTGCTCAGAATCAGGTTTCTGATCGCACTGAAAAAAAATATGCATTGGATAGCGAGATGAACAATTACCATAATTATTTTTTTACCCCCCGCCCCGCAACTTGGCAACAAGACTTAATTTAAATATCCATCTATATTTCGTATACTTTGTGACCTGCAGCAAAGTGTGGCTCAAAGTTGTTCCAAATTGAGAAAACTTTGGCACCACTGCTGTAAAAAATATTTGACGGGAAACACTCAATACAACACTAATGATAATGACAATAAAAATAATTTTACCTAATAATTTAAATTTTTTTACCATATTTCCGAAATCATGCAATAGACGACCAGACATATACAATAGTTTCCTGCTTATATCAGCAACTGAATGAGGTCTGCAGGTACTTTACCAGGTAAAGTAAAATGTACTCAAGATTTAGTCACAGAGACAAAAAAAAAACAAAAAAAAAAACACAATCTCACGCGCCTCTGGGAGGCTCAAACGCTGGGAAGCTTTTGATGCCCGTTGCATCAATACTATTCATTTCTGAGCCCCAAACAGCGCAATAAACTTTGGGGTGATAAATATTTCTAAAGCAACAAATCTGCAACGTTGAAGTCTAGGTAATTTTGTGTTCCTAATTGGGAGACGAGTATGTACACGAAAATCTCCTTCTTTCGATGCAAGTGAACATGACTTTTAACCCCCAGTGAAGATGGCAGGCATTTCTCAGTCACTCAGAAAAATCTGATCAACGGCCTATGATAAAGTTCCATTTGATATGGGCGTTAATAACATGCGCAGGGCCTTTTTTCTCAGCTGACCGTTTGTGATCGGATCAACCAAGACGGACGTTAATGCCAGGTGTAAACACGGCCAAAGTGATTAAAGTGTTGCCAGGCAGACTCCCGGAGACTCAAGGCCAGCGCTAAAAATGAACCCATGGAACTGCTCCCAGTCGACTGGCTGCCATGGGCTGAGTTACAATGCCGGTCTGGGCCTGTCTTTTTCTGACCCGCCACAGCCGAGCATTTGCCAGCTAATAAACTGAGAGGTTTTGCGTGAGCTCTGTAAATCCTACCTTCCTTCATCACGGTGCGGTCATCAAGAAACTCCAGACTTGACCATGAGTGGGATAAAGGAGATTAAGGACTCCACAATGCACCCATCACGTGAACATTTAGGTAAATGGAAACTATATATAAATATATGTAGAGAGCATGAACCGTCTGAACTGCTCAAATGTGAATCAGCAAATCAACTGAAGCGTGAGCTGAACTGCAGCTTGCTAAAAAATTGCTTTTACGTAAGGCACATTTGTTCGGCTAAGCCAACAATCCACGTGACTTTCCAACGATGAAGCCAACACAGTCCTTATTTTTCAAAGCACGTCCAAAGATTCAACCAATTCTACTTACTCCAAAGCAACTTGCAGATCAAGCAGATTGGGTTTTGTAGGTGGAAACTACCGCTCCCTAACCTTTCGGTCACAAATCAAATTCTTTATCACTAGGCCACAACTGGCTTGTAAACAGCAAAGTTGGCAAGATTTTCTGCATCAAGTCATAGCATCAACTCTCAAATAGTCAAAAACCAAACCCGCTCTAAATAATTTAAAGTAAAATATGTCACAACAAGACAAGCCGAATGCAAAAGAAAAACTTCCATAAATACTTAATGATTGTTCATCGTGTCTCCTGATAAAAAGAACGTAATGTAGGTCGCATTGCAGAGCGAGCAAAAACACATTTACCTTCTCTCACATGGTGAAGAAGGAGAAAAACATTTTCAAATGTCTATTAAAAAAAATTATAAATTTAAGAGGAACAAAGAGTTAGCATTGTGTTTATCCATTAGCATGGATTCGAATTCTAAACTTCTAAAACGAGCAAAGTGGTCAAAACCCAGATACCGACTCAGACAAATATGTCTGATTAAAAAAGACAACAGATCCTCAATACTGAGAAATGTATTGATTCTTTATTTTAAACTAGGCGATTAGGAACAAAAAAAGATAAGAATACATAAAGGACTATTATTATTTTAAACCATTAACCATTACAATTATAATTTTAATTTTCTTTTAAGGAATAAACAAGATGGAATTCTGGAAGTAGTCTTGTCAGTGACGAGGATTCAGAACATTCAGAAATAAAATCAAGTTATTTCTCTAAGCATAAATGTAAAATTAAAATTAATGTTTTCCCCAATCATGATGCTCAATCAAAATTATAGACATTATATTATTATATAACTATATTAAATTGGCTATATGTCCATTTTAATTAAATAAAAATTGTAAAAATTGCTAAAAAAAAAGTTAGCCCAAACTAAAAGCACCCCCTCCCCAAATTCCCTGCAAGAAGGCGTATAAAAGATGGGAATAAATCACAGCTCGGATTCACTGCCACTATGGTGACGATGTGCAGAGGCCAACAAGCCTGACCTTTGCCCCCGACTCCGAAAGCTTGCTCCACTTCCAGCTAAACTTGCACAGCAGATCATTTGTTCAACTGTGTTGTAGGGTGTTCTGAAGCAAACACTGGAGGGGTCACCGAGTTCTTCAAGAAGCAGACATGTGCTGACCAAGAAGAGTCAATTGTTTAGGCCTATAAACTTAATAACACCTCACACAAGACAAAGCCATGGAAGAAAATCCACCCGAAACTTTGGATCTTCCATTGCAAATGTTAATTTGAGTTTTCCAAAGCTCCTATCCCTTCTCCAAATTTTTACCTGCTATTTCTATAATCTATAAGGTTCAACTAAGAGACAAAACTCAGAGTGTCAACAGGAAAAGACATTTTAAAATAACGGCTGAACACTTACTATACATTGATAATACGTATACAAACCTTAGAGCAACAAAGACATAAAGTGGCAGCCCTAAAGGCTTGTCAGGTGATGAAGAAAAGGATTGCAGGCAGACCAGAAGCCCAATCACAGCTGACAGTAACATGAAGACACACCAATGCAGACATTCTGATACACCATTAACATTCTAGGACTGGGGGGCTGTGAAATCAAGCAGAGGGGTCACACAACGGAGGTGAACAAGCTTCTGGCCTTTTGTGCCAAGAAAAATTCGATCAGGAATTTTGGAACCAATAAGACGCTTTTCTGATCAATAAGATCACTGACTTGAGGGAGTCTACTAATATTGACTCAACTGTATGTAACAAGGAAAATGACTAAACTAGTTAAAAGCACTGTATAGTAAGCATTGAAAAACACTATGCTTGGACAGCCTAGCACGTTCTCTAAAGCATATTTTTACAGGATGTAAAAAACAAACAATGTTAATTTTATACAAAAATTTCGAATGATTATAGCAGGCTATTTTCTATACTTGTAGGTCCTGCTGAAAAGAGGTGGCAAATCCAGTGGCACTAAGACCCAGCAGACGCAGTGCAGTGATCCCACAGAGCAGAACTGCTGACATGACAAATCTCAAAGGTTTGTCCAGTATGTCACTGGTGCTTTTTTATTAAACTGCCCCTTAAAAGGTTTGTAAAAATCACAGAATATTGCAAGATATATTTTTTTTGTTGGCAACACCGCAGTGACATCATCAAAACGTCTTAAAATATAGAGTTAGAACTAGAAATAAGAGTCTTAAAGATTTGATCATCCCCGGATAATGACAGCCAATCAGAGCACTGTTAAACAAGAAAACTAAATAGTTTCGAAAAGTAAACCGTATTTGAATTAAAAACAAAAGGTTGCAACCTTTCAAACTTGCTGCATATAAAGTATTACTTTTTACCCTACTACTTCACACTAGTTCATCTTCATCCTTTACTAGCCACAGTCATGTGGCAGACACTTTTTTATATACATTACAGTTATTTGGCAGACACTTCTATCCAAAGCAAACAAAATGAAGAGCACTGAGATTCAAATCCGTAAGTTACTGGCATCGCACTACCTTCAGTTTTACATATCAATCCAATTATTTTTTTCAATGCATTTAATCTTCGGTACTCTGAATCGTATAGGTAATTTCTGCTCCTTGAGATCAAACAAAAATCTATTTTAGGACACCGTGCAAATCATTCCTTTTTCAAAATGGCTATAATCAAAATAGTGGAATACACTTTTAAAATGACAAATGAAGAAACTAAAAGTTTGCTTCAATTATTTTTTAACGGAGTTGTGCCACTAACTACATTTTATTCTAATAAAAGTCTTATTGACAAGTAAATCCAACTAAATGACAACTTCATATTAAATATTTGCATACAATTTTATATTTCATTATAAAATATAAACACTTCTTAAAATGCTCTAGTGCCTTAAACAGTAATAACAGATGAATACTTTGTGAAAAATACTTTTTCCATGGATTACTTTATTTATGGTGTTATTTATTTATGAATACTGCATTTATGGACACTATCCATCCATACATCCTTTTCAACACCTCTTCATCCAGTTATGGGTGACGGGAAGATCAAGCCGATCTCATTCTAAAGATTAGCACACACACACACACTCTTGACAAATAAACAGAATAAAAAAAATATGGCATTTAATGGCAAAACTTCTGAAATTGTAATGGATGTAAAATGTGAGCCCCTCTCAGAAGAACCCCTGAAATTCAGTTCCCCTTGTTCTCCTGCTGACTAGCTTCATCAAGACTGTCTGCAGACGAATTCTGGCGTTGGATCACAAAACACAAGCCTGCTACATACTATGCTATTCTCTGCTCAGCTTGGGTTACTGCTACCAAGAACGCTAACAAGCCGTGCCCAGAGCTTCTGCTTCCTGGTAGTGAGGGCCCAGCCCCCTCTGCTCACCCGGGTTTCACCCCCTTTCACCTGATACTGCTGCCAAATTCTACACCAGACGGCTCTAAGCACCCGGAGAGGAAGCGCTTCAGAACAGTCTGCCTCCTTCCTGACAACTCACATTTAATGCACCTTCCATTAAAAAGAAAAACCTCCTCACACACAAATCAAGCCCATGTACATCTCAGGTTCCCAAGTTCTTGTGGGAGACGTTAACATTGGTGAATCATAAATGATGGATGGAGACGATGGATAGTTCGGTAGGGGTCTCTTCACTGGCTTTGCTTGATTCAGGTGCACTACAGAAAAAGAACACCGACAAAAACCAAGCAGAAGATTTACTTAAAATCCTTTTCAACAAACATTAAAAAAAAAAAA